>CBVK0100862519.1:0-27247 GCA_900067695.1 Picea abies | reverse complement strand
AGTCTCCTATATATACCAAGGAGACATTTTCATTTGGAATCATCTTGTAATTGTAAATTTATGTGGGCATAAGGAGGTTTCCCCCTCGAAGAGGATTATTATCTGAATTTCTCTCTTTTTCAAGGCTTTGAGTACTCATTTTGAGGTTTTTCTATGCTATATTGATATTTGGTTCTTAACATTTGGACAACTTCGACATGTGTATCTAACTTCACAACCTTCTACTTTCTCTAAAACTCGTGCTGTCATCAAAGTGCAACATTGTACCCAGTCTATAATGTTGTTTTTGTGTGTCCCCCACCATCTTGTTGGGGTTGCTTTGAGGGCCTCATCCATTGCCAACAATCTTTGTTGTCTTGGTACAATTTCTTCAAAGTCCAACAAGAATGCTTCTAAGTGATTTAGACCATCAAAGGTGGGCAAGTTGCTTACTGTTGTGCCGATCCAATGAACTTCTTGGGTTAATCTAGCACATCTCCTTGTAGATAATTCATACATTTTGTTCTTCCATTTCTCCAGTGCTTCTTCTAAATCCAATGAACATGCACTGTCACTTCACCAGCTTAGGTTCCCATCTGTCATAGGATTAATGTAATCCTGTTGTCTGGCTATTAATTTGTATATGTTTTCTAGTTCATATGCGCGGTCTTCTTCCCTGATGGGTTCTATGTATCTCTGACCTTCATCAGGATCCAAAGGTGCAATGAACCTAAGGCCATCTCCTTCAAACATCATTCTTCTTTTCTTTAAATCAACCGCAGTGGAATTATTGAAAGCCTAATAAATTCCTAACAACGGAGGGCAAGGACAACTATCATCAACTATCTTAATCACCTTGAAATCTGCAAACGTCCTTACTTCGTCGATGTCCACAGGGACATGTTCCAGTCTTCCAAAGGGGCTTACAACTTGCTGATTATCCATCCTAATCCTGATAGGGGAATAGATAAGCTTAGGTTTTCCCATCAATTCCCAGGTCTGCTTCGTCATGACATTGACCTCCGACCCTAAGTTGAGGACTACATAATCTATATCATCCTCTCCAATTTGAGCATTAAGGTGTAGTTCCTTATTTGTCCTTCTCTTTTTAGATACTTGGTGTACTTCTCTATTCAACAAGGGGTCTATCTTTCCTAGCTCATACTGTCTGATTAAATTTTGTAGTTCTTGTACAACGCTTTCATCCTGAATTAACTTAATACAAGTATATAATAATTCCATGAGCTTGCTTACCTCTTTTCCTTCTCCTGGCAAAGAAGACTGATCGAATTCCATATGCATTCCATATTATCTTTCTTCTGGTCGTGTTTTCGATGAACATCCTTGGTCTCTCCCGAATTCTTTTCTTGCCTCCTCAAATATTTATTTTTCTTTCTTTGCATCAAAAAATTGTGTCTTCTCTGTAGATTTCCTGACTCTTGATTCTTCTGTAGTTCTTCCTTGGGTCACTCTTTATTCTCCTGTAACAATGCATCCTCTAGTGATAACAACAACTCTGGGATCTTCTCTGCGAGGTTCTTCTTTGATTAGTTTTATTTGTTGGTTTCCTCCTTGTCTCTCTTGAAGTTTAGCCAACAATGCTAGACATTCCTTGATAACATGCTCAAATGAGTTGCAATAGATGCAAGTGGTACAAGGTTTTTGATAGTCCCTTTCCAAGTGTCCTAGCTGTGCGTAGTTATAATAGATGATCTGACCTCAACCTCGACCCATACCTCCTCCTCTTCCTCTTCCTCGGAATCCACCACGAGGGTTTAAGTTTCCTCTCCCTAGGGAATTATACTGCACAGTGCTTCCTTCTTGTTGTACTTCACCTTGAATTATATATATATCCCTTGACCTTTCATGCATAAGGTCATAATCCCTACAATCCCTGTCATTGTGTCCTACCGACTTACAAAATGTGCAATACATATTTGTAGGTGTCTAGACATATTTTTGCAAATAGTATCATTTTCTAGGGCGATGTCTATTTCTACATACCTCGCAGCATGATAAGGTAACTTGATTTAAAGGACTCCGGGCTCTAGAGGCCAAGTATTCATGAAATAGGGGACAATGCTCCTTGTCATGGCCTTTTGATTTGCATATAATGCACTAGATATCTTCTCTTTTACCTTTTCCCTTGTCTTTCTTCATATCTTTGACCTGCAGAGACAAAATAGTTAGCTAACTCAATATTTGACTCATACCTAAGATGGATTCTCCCATAGGGGTTGATTCTAACTTTATGGAGATCTCTAGTGCATCTGCCTGCGAAGAAATATTATTTTGCATCAGAGGAACTCTGATGTGTGGTAAGAGGGAAACAATGAACCATTCCTTTTTCTGCTCATATGGGATTAGAAAACTCAAATGGCCTGTCAAGGTCTTAATTCTCTGATCAAACTCCCACACAGGTTCAACTATTCTCTGCTTGATTTATTTTAGTTTTGTAATGCACTGTGACTCTAACTTAGGTTTCTTGAATTCAACAATTAGCACAGTCTTAATGTCATTCAACGGTTTTGGTGCAGCTCCTTGGAAAAATTTCATGTACCAACTCAGTGCGCGATCTCTCAGGGTAGTACTGAGCCGATCTCATTTAAAAACTTTGTCTGTGATATGTTTAATACTCCATACAACTTCACATAGAAACCAATTCTGATCAGGATATTCAGATCCGTCTCCTCTGAAGGTGGGTAACCTCATATCATCCACCATAGATCTTCCTAGGTTTCCTGACTGAGTATGTGGTGGAATACTAGTGACAGTGCTCAGAGTGCTCTGGTGACTTTGGTTACTCTAATTTCTTAATTCAGCTAAAACAACAGAATGATTAATAGTACTTACTTCAATAGTCAACGCAGTTCCTAAAGTTTCTGGCTCTTCTCGGTGAGGTTTCTCTGTCCTAGCGAAATCTGAATGCTCTTCGTCCACCAGATATGCCTCTTATCCACTGTAGAAACCCTCATCCCTGTATTTCTTCTTAAATAGGTTGGCAAGAGGGACTTCTCTGAACGCTCTCCCACTATGCGTATGTCTATCCTTTGTGTCGTTGTCGCTTTCTGAGTTCTTGAACATTAGCCTCTTCCAATCCAACCAACTACTGTATCTTCATGATGTTCTTTTCATGCAATAACATCTTGATCCTCAACTTTAGAAAGTGTAGAAATTTTCCTCTGGATCCCTTAAATAAATATCTCCAAGCTTGGCTACATGACTCTACTCTGTCAACAACAAACTCAGTAATATACCCTCCAATGGTACTATCAAACCAATGATATACTACTCTTGACACAACGCTATCAATTGTCTTGACCTTATTGATCAACGCCGACATCCAAACCACAGGTGGTCTAGATATGATCTCAAATTGGGTGTCTGCTAACCTAGCTAGCCACTCGTATAAATCCTGATGAATTCCTCCAAAGAAAATCTTGTCTATATCAATAAAGATATATCTTCCAAACCAATCCTCTGTACTAAGATTAGGGTTCTTGTTCTGGGCTTCAGTGAAGTCCTTTTCTTGATATTCTATCCACTTCTGAATCTTTGTCTTCAATGGAAACCACCTTGACATTCCCTCAAGAAGATTCCTGTCCCAACAACAAAAACATTTGTTGGCATAGGGGCAGACCTGGGGTTAATCTCTAACAATGCACCAACAAGCCCTAAGTACTGGCCCTTTCAGCAACACCTGCGAAGCAGATGCAGTATCACCCGAAGTAGATATAGGGGGTTGCAGGACACAGGTGTCTACAACCAGAGGAAATGCAGAGTGGATTCACAAAAACAACACATAAACACCTAGTTATTCTTTACCTTCCTTAAACCTACTGTGCAAGTTATATTTCATATCTAACATAATATCACAATAGAAACATATCAAATTACAAAGAACACAACATCAATCACACATAACACAAGATATACGTGGTTCACCCTCTCCCTAGGGCTACGTCCACATAATTGTGCTTTATAATATATTAAGATAAAAGCATACAGTTCTTGTCTTCACTCTTAGATAGAAGATCTTCTCTCTTCTCTCTTATCTCCTTCCCTGCACACCCAGTTGCAGAGTCAATCTTCACACACAAATGAAGATCTTACAATACCAGAAGGCTCTCACACTCAACACTTCTCTCTCACATAACAACAATCACTCAATAGAAACTATGATCTCTCAACCAACAAAAAACCTTTTCTTACTCCTCTCGATCTCTATTTATACATTACAATCACTCACTGACATACTTAGGTCGAGACCTAAGTTTCAAATCCTTAGATACCAAAACCCTATGTGTCTAAAACCCTAGGTCAACTTGACCTGTGTTTTTAGGGCTTTGCCAGCCTGTCTTCCCTTCCTTCTCACGTGGTGCTCCAAAGCATCCAACAGTGGCTTTTTCTGGTTGCTGAGTTGTCCATGATCCATCTTCCTTATTGATTTGTCATCCTCGATCTCCTCATCCAATGGCTTGCTTTCTCTTACTTCACACCATCTTTTCTACTCTTCTGCTCACTTCGACCCATTATGAGTCACTGTGTCTTCCGCACAGTTCACATTTCATCTTTTATGATTTATTCTTCGCTTACTTCCATACCCAAGGGAAAATAGGAAATTCAAACCTTTTGATGATGTTTTGTTCAAGAAAACTAATCACTACCTCTTTATTTACTTTTACTAGAGGTACTACTTATATCCATCATGTAAAATAATCGGTAGCAGTCAGAATATACCTGTCTTGTTTGGAGGAAAGTTGATTAATCTCACCAATGATATCCAAACCCCACTGTTCGAAGGGTTCTTCAATAAAAATAGGTTGGAGTGGAGTAGACTCTTTGTGTTCTCCTCCTGTAGCCTCCTGACATGATTCAAAACTTCTTGAATATGCATGTGCATCTTTGAATAGCGTGGGGAAATAATATCCAAATCTCAGTACTTTGTGAGTTGTTGTGTCTCCAAAAAAATGGCCACCAACAGGTGCATCATGCATGTCTTTTAGGACCTTGTCAACATCTTGTTTCTCAAGGCATCTGAGTAACACCCCATCATAGTTCTTTCTAAATAGAATGCCATGTAAAAACTAATATTGCATAGACTTCAACCCGAGTGCTCTCTTCTGCTTAGCATTAAGGTAATCAGGAGCTATTCCATGCTACAAGTAATATTTGAGGTCATTATAGTATGAAACCTCAATGGCTTGGATATATGGAACTTGTTGAGTATACATCATTGGTTCATCTTGCCACCCATCTTCCTCTTGTTCTTCATCACTAGTACCCAATGTCACTAATTTTCACAAGACTTAACCTTTCATGATATTGGCTGGTTGTCATATTCTTGTAAGGCTATCATCCAATTTCCTCTTCACTCTCCTATTTCTCTTTGAATGATCAATGACCTGAT
This sequence comes from Picea abies, assembly GCA_900067695.1. NCBI lineage: Eukaryota > Viridiplantae > Streptophyta > Pinopsida > Pinales > Pinaceae > Picea > Picea abies. The sequence goes on along the minus strand of CBVK0100862519.1, from coordinate 21,858 downwards.
GTCTACGTGAGGGATGACAACTTTTGTATGACTTTTTAGGATATAAGGTCTAAACTGTTTGATGGATTTATGGACAACAAAAGATTGTTTATCCATTGGGGGGTAGTTCAGTTCAACACCTTGTAATCCAGTGCTCATGAACGTGACATGATGCTCGTCTCCTTGCCCATCTTTCTACATGAGCACTGCTACCAGGGATTGATCAAATGCAAACTTATATAGCAAGAAATATTTGGTGAAATCTAGACTCTGCAGAGATGGTGGAACAACTATGAAAACTATGATATTTTCAAATGCTTCCTTCTGTATTGGTGTTCATTTAAATTGAATTCCCTTTTTTAGAATTCTTTGAAGCGACTTCACAATTTTGGCGAAATCTAGGAGAAATCTTCTTACAAAATTGATTCTGCCAAAGAATGTTTCATTGATTTTTTTTCTATGTGGTGGGGGAATTTGTAGAATGGATTTTTCCATTTCTGGATCCATTGAAATTCCATCTTTTGAGATCACCTGTCCCAACAATATGCCCTCTGAAACAATAAAGAAAATTTTCTTCGGATTTAAAGAGAACCCATACTTCTTAGATCTTTCAAATATCTGTTTCAGATGGTCTTCCCTTTTCTTTGAATAGATAGTAACATCATCAAGGTAGACCACCACACTTTGAATGATTAATCATTTAAAAGTCATATCCATTGCCCTTCGAAGCATAACTCCTACATTCATTAAGATGAAGGGAATTATTCTATAGGCATACATTCCCTATTTGGTCTAGAATGTGGTATTTAATCGGTTGGGTTCTAGTACGAGAACCATATTATATCCTAAAAACCCATCTAATAGAGAAAACAACTCATATCCTGAAACGAGTTGAAGGATTTTTTCCATCGATGGAATGAGGTAGTTGTCCTTGTCGGAAGCATAGTTTAGATTATGGAAATCTATACAAATATGGATTTCTCCCAATTTTTTCCTTACGGGAACCATATTAGAAACCTAGGTTGAATGTCTATCTTTAAAGATGATTCAGGCAACTAATAGCTTCTTTAATTATTTCTGTATAAGAGGCTTGAGAGTCGGTTGTATCTTTCTAAGCTTCTGCTGAAATGACTTGATACCTTCTTTAGTAGGGATCACATGTTGTATTATTTGGGTATCATATGTTTTCAAATCATAATAATTCCAAGAAAAAACATCTCAATACTTCTTGAACATTTTCGTGAATGCATTTTTTCTGTGTTTGAATAGCAGGTGCCAAAATTAACATATTTGGGTTGTTCAGAAGATCCAAGATTGACCAAGAAGTGCATCATAGTAGAACTGTTGGTATTTGTGTTACCTGGCCTTATAAACTTTGATTGCAGATTGAATAGTTTCTCAAGAGTTAAAACACTCTTCGGTACACAATTGGTTTTTTCCTTATTTCCCTCCTCCTGATAGGTTTGTAACTCTTGTTGATGTGTCCAATCATCTATCACTACATCTTGGAAAATGTCTGAACTAGTGAGAAAATTGATAATTTGCGCATCATTATCAAATAATCTCCAGATTTTATCCAGGTGTATATCGGTGGTCATCCACCTCTTCCAACTGGCTCACATAAAGTTTTCCATTTTGGCAGTTTTTTACCATTTTTCGAGTCCCAAACTTCTGGCACCATTTTGAGGCTCTAAACAACGTTTTTTTGGACTTTTGGTGGGCCAGGGGTTCTCGAGAAATTACTTTCACCCTCGATGGAATTTGTACTTCTCGGATAGACCTTTCCAACGAGGTATCAAACACCCCAAATGGAGATTGTATGCAAATTTTATGCCCTCAGGAAGTTGGCATATCAACTACCCCCATCGGGGCCCACATACCTTTTGACTTTTCATCTTCCGGGGTTAGGGTTTTGGATTTTCTTTATGTTTAAAATTCCTTTAGAGCCTCATTGTGACCACCATCTTCTTGTGAATGAGAATAGCCATCACATCTCTTATCAGAGATAATGTTCCACCATTCTAGCGAGTCTTTCACTCTGTAATTTTACAGTTCTGTACATTTCACTCATTGATAGAAATTGTGCATTACTGTATATCTACACCTCTTGTTATATACATATGATATATCTCTGTTATATTATTATATCTCTTGCAATATATCAACATATTTCTTTGTTATATCTCCACTCTCATTTCATGCTCAAAATTATCTGAATCAAGTTTGTGATGTTGTCTGGTATGGAAGGCTTGAACATCATTTTGAAGGAAAAACCATCATCAGGAAGCATTAATCTAGATGCTTCATTGGCCAATATATCTACATCTATATTTTGATCATGAGGTAAAGAAGTAATATTAAATGCATCAAATGAGTAAAGCAAATTCCATACCTCTTGTTGATATGCCTTTATATGCATAGACATGCAATGAATACTATTTCTTACCCGTTGTACAATGATTTCAGAGTCACCAAACACTTTAAGATATTTCACCTTGAGATCGATGGTGTTTTTAAGACTGTGAACTAAAGCTTCATATTCTACGGTGTTGTTGGTGCATTCAAACTATAGGAGACATGATATGAGTGTTTTTCCTTGCCCAGGATCAATTAGGACACATTCTGCTCCAACTCCATCTTGTGTCTTGGAGCCATCAAAGAACATGGTCCACATATCATGAATTTTGGTTTTGTTAGTTGAACTAAATCCTAAGTTAGTTAATACTGTACAAGTGCTATTATGAATTTGTGAGTGTAGTTCAGATTGTAATTCTGATGGTACTTCAGATGTCTGCATCTCGTAACATCCACAATCAATCTCAAAAAATTAATTACCCAAGACGAAATGGGAAAATATTATCAGTTCATTCTTACCTTCCAATTCTATCACTGTGTGCTTCACTATTTACACAGATTTGGTTCACTTTACCTTTGTAAGGAAGCCACAAATGAGACCAATCGGTGGAAAAGTAACCTTGAAGTTTTTTCGACCAATCTCTACTTAAAAAAAACCCATAACTCTCTGGTATATCGACAACGACGATATCTATTGTTTGGTGCACCCTAGGATCAGATGGTAGTATGATTAAGACATCCTTGAGTTCACCTTTTACCTTAATTTCTATCCTATCTAGCTGTATGATTCTGGTTCTTGTTATTTGCAGAACAACGTTTATTTTTTGGCATACAAAAAACATAATTATGTTAGACAACACACCCAAATCTTCTAGAAAGTTATGCACGTTGAAATTTAAAATTTCGTAAGTGAGCAGAAAAGGTGGTACTTGAGATTTTGAGAAATCACCTATATTGGCTACATTTATGGCTACCACTATTTATATCTTGTGTATTTCTTGTGCATCATTTTCTGAGAGTATGTTTTCAGTAACAACAACCGTCCTTTTCTGAGAATCATAGGGACTAAAAGAATTATGTAAGAGCTCATGCTATTGTGGTAAGGAACATATATCAAACATGGAAATATTTTCTTTCATTTTCTTCATGTCTTCTATCACATTGTAGACAAGGGCACATGTATTGGAATCGTTCATTGTTTGATTAAATTTTGGCTTACATGTTTTGTTGTTGTTTGGCACCATGTTAAGTTTGGTGTTATTCCTAGCTAAGGCAGATGTACTAGGTTTTTTTGTGTTGGCTGGGGTAGTTTTGAATGTTTTGTTGTTGATTTTTCCTTGAGCCATGTCATTTGGTTTTAGAGGAGCAGGGGAGAGTAATTTTCCTGAGAGGAATCTGATCCTCATTGGGGAAAGGAGTGTTAGGAACTGGACCTTTGCTACGTAAACTATAATTTCTTTGTGCGACAACCTTGATAAATGGTGTATCCTTGATAAAGACTGCTTCAACTTGTTCATCATCCAATTTTGGACACCAGTCCCAAAAAGTCATGGCATATTCTGGGGGAATCTCATCAATAGTATCAGTAGGAGATTGTGCAAGGATTTCATTGTTTAAGCTTTGCTGGTCTAATAACTGCTTTATCACTAGGGTCATGGAGTTGACCTACTAAGGGAAATTTCATTTTGGGTGGTTCTATTGGTGATAAGAGAAAAAACTATTGTTGCTGAAGCTATCTAAGTTAAAATCCATGTGTGGTGGTTCGGGTGGTTTTGGTGGACTATCTTTCCTCTTAAAGAATGGTAAAAAATTTCGAGGTTTTGATGATCCTTCACCGAAATTCATTTTAAGATCCACCACTTCATTAGAAAATTTCTTTACTATTTTAACCACATTATCGATATGCATTGGTTCCTTTTTGGGTGGTTTAGTAAATAACAAGGGTCTCTTCCCAGTCGTTTTGGTTTCCTTGGCATACGAGTGATGTTCATATGGAGAGAGTTCTTTTTGTATTGTTTCATATTCATCAAAGTTAAGTGTCAAAGTGTTTTTATTATCCCTTTTGACAAATATCCCTATGGAAGGAGTTAACATGGCCATATAATATTCCATTTTTAAGGATTGTGTCGAAGCTACGTCATGGGGAAATTTTATTAATACATTGAGAAACCTTTGGTTAAAATATTTTACCTTCTCTTTCTTGTCCATCTTAATGGCCCCTAACTCTTTGTGCAAAGATGCAGTCATTTTCCTTTCCCTGAATTTCCTAATAAACAACCTTTCAAAATCATCCCACTCAGTTATAGAACCGGGTGGTAGGATGAAATGCAAAGTAGATGCTTTTCGTGAAAAATTATAAGGGAAAATCCTACAAACCATGTATTCATGTTGGACATTTCGTGAGTGGCCAAGAAGAAATTATTTAAATGGTCCTCTAGGGACTTATATTTATTTGGATCGAATTTTGGAAGGACTTTATCAAATTCCCTTGGAATTTCATGTAGTTATCCAGCCAAATTCAGAGCACCTTGGGCCCTCCAGTGAGGTATAAATTCCCTATGGTTTTTGTTTCCCCCCATTAGTTGTTCTAAAGTAATTTCTGATTGTTCACCTTTAAATTCTTCTTCAGACAAGGAAATGTGCAGCTTGACTTAAGGGTCCTGGAACTTCTTGCAAACCAGTTTCGATGAGTTCATCTACGGAGTCTATGTAAAAAATCAGGATCTGTCTTAGTCCTTTCTACATGAGTTTCTTTCCTCCTAGGAAGCTGAGAGGCTATTGGTAACTTACCAAGCAATTTTGTGTAAGCATGTGTAATCCTATAGGTTTCAGAAAGATCTTCTTGCGGTATACGAAACCAAGTCTTAGAACGACTTTCCGGGATACTAGGGGAACTTACAAAATTAGGCCTTGAGTCTTTGTAGGTAACTTTTTGTTCAGATTCAACTACAGGAAATAGGGAAGGAGTGGGATTATTTCCTGAAGATTGATTTCACTTGTGTAAATCTTTTATATAAGCCATAAAAAATGGCCCTCCTTCTAGCACCAATTCTGTTTATGGGTCTAAATTCGCTCAACAACAACAAGGGGTAATCCCCGATATGCAGTCCTAACTAAACTGTGCACCGTTTGGTTTAGGAGTCCTATCCAAAATTTGGCCTGGCTTCCATTGATACTATTTTTAGGTTTTTGGCTAGTTATGGACAAGTTTACCACTGAGGGTGAATGATGAGTGGATATGTAATGTAAATATGTAGATGAAGACTATGTATGCAATGCAAAATAATATATTACTAATATACTTTAACCTATCCTAGCTAGGAGCAAACTAAAGTAACTGTTGAGTTGAAAAATGAAATCGAATCCTGCGTAAACTCGTACATAGATAAATGGAATAGAAGAGCAGATTCAGAAAAAAAAAGAATACACATACATATAACCAGATTAGTCCAAATTGTAGCAATGCACACATTAACAACTTAGAAAAATCAAGGCCTAAGAATTTTTAAAGGAACTCTTAAAACTTAAAATATCACAGATTGCATAAGAATTAATCCATAAACAAACTAGTATCCTTACAGTCCATATGAACAACATTCATCTTCACTTGAAATAATTCACAGATTATATTTTCTTCAGACACGAAAGAATTCCTTCTTCAAAAGTTGGCCCTGAGGGATTCTCCTTATTAGCAGTTTTAGCAATAATATATGAGAACTCTAAAACAACTCTTCAATTTTAGTTGACACTTTGTTCCCAAAATAGTTCGGAAATAGACAATGTTTGAAGAGTCAAAAGACATTCTCAAATGGGATTCTATTCCTCTTTATACAAATTTTAGTAACTCCTATATGACTCTTTATCTTCTTCTTGAAGAAGCGGTTAAAAAAATGGTTCAGATTCTTATTCCTAGTGACAAGTGTATAAATAAGAAGAAATTGAGGTTGGTTTAGAGAAAGACAAAACAAAAGGTAGGGATTTTTCCTTTCTTGATAGATTTATGTTTCTGAGATACGTTGTCCATAATTCCAGTTGGTCATACATGGATTCAATCCTTCTGTAAGTCCACTGCTCCAAAGTTGCGTTATTGAGAGCAACACTATCTTCTAGAGTACCCATGTCCTTAACCAGTGTTTTCATGAAGGCCTGTATCATGGTATGCATCTTAGCTGGTTGTAACAAGTGTTGATCTATGAGGTCTGTGGAGACAATGTTGGAGGCTTCAACTACTTCCCTTATTTGATTTGTGTTGTTGTGTACCTTGTCTACTAGTTCCTATGATACCAGGTTCTTCTTGATTTCATATAGCTTTGGCAATCGACTTCTTTTGATCAATTCTTGTGTTTCTTTATGGATATTTGAGCATACCTCCATAGGTTTGGTGACTTCCTTATCCTCTCTCTATCCTACCTACCGGCAATGATCAAATGCATATAAATTTGTCTTTCTTTATGTTTTAGATGGTCGATATAACTCAGGCGATGCATCTAGATTTTCCTATATCCTTCTGTTTATGTCAGTTATGCCTTCGCGAATGATATTATACTGTGTCAACTTCTCCTATATTCGATTGTTTTGATCAATGAATATTGCAGCTATGTTTTGGAAGAGCTGCAGGTGAGAGTAAATGTCAATGATGGATCCTTCCAACCCATTCTTGACTTTCTTAGTGTTGATTTTAAAGATTTGAAGGATTATTTCATTAGTCTTTACTTGCTGAATTTTTTCTTCCAGCTCCTTGATCCTTGCCTCTTTCTCTTTATTTTGCTAGCACAATCTTCGTATGTTGTCTATATTGGCGTTCATAAATGCAGAGCCGACTGTAGTTGTTGCTACAATATCTTCTCTAACATCTCTCATTATGGGAATGTGGGTGACAACTGAGATAGGTGCTCCTTTTGTTACCGAAAATTTCTTCACCTTCTCCTATACAATCCTGCCCATCTTGTTGTCATAGGTGAAGCTTCTTAGGTCTAGTACTTCGTTCGACTAAAATGGCTCCTAGATCCCAAGTCCTAAGCCACTTCCTGATAGATCTTTTTCTACACTAGTGGTAGATGTTTCCATAATGTTTGTTTCCATGGCATGTGTGTACCTCCCTCCATCTTCCATGTCTTTCCACTTCCTTTCTTCTTCAACGGCTTTGTCGATTGCCTCTTTAGATTTATTTTCCTCTTGTTTCGTTGTTTCTGTTTTCTTTTCCGTTTGTTCCTTTCATTTGGCCACTCGCTCTGCTACAAAATTCTCTTCCACTTTTACTTTAGCTTTGGCCTTGTCGGCCTCAATATTCTGCTTCTTCTTTGCGACATCGTTGTTCTTTTTTAATACTTTCTCTTTGTCTCTCCTCTTTCTATCAACTGGTGCTTCTTCTTCTTCTTCTACAAATCCTGAGTGTGTTGAGATGGAAATGGGGGAATATCATTCATCTTCTTCTTGCTTTGCCTTCTTCTTCGATTCTTCTCTCACTTTTTCTTCATCTATGATCCTTCCTCTCAACTGGCCATGCCTATTGAAGATGACTTTATCATACATTTAGGCATTTTGATGTACTTCCTCCTCCTCCCAAAGATCCGTGGTATACTCCTAAGGTAGACCGATCTTGTTGAAATTCTCTCTAACAATGTTTTTGGGATCATGCTTCATGTATCTCTCTTTCCCGAAGTGATAGGAAAACATAGTTTTTACTTATGCTTGGGCATGCTTAGTGTTTTCAAAGAAACAATTTCCCACATGCAATGATAGAGGAGGAAAGATTTCTTTCTTTAACCGGTATAATATTCCCCCAACTCTGTGTATGATGGTTTCATACACCACTTCTTGTTGCACACGATTGTCAGGCACCAACTGGGGAAGCAAATGAGGTGACTTCATTGGGCCATATATTCTTATATCATTACCATGCTCCATGAGGTACCAATCTTTGATTTTCCTTATAACTTCCATGGATTTGTCAGTTATGCATGGAGAAGGGGTGCAAAAGATGAACTCATATAATGGAGCCAGAAATTTCTCGCATATCCTTTGATACTCCATACAATACTTGTGTTCCCGGAGCGTTTTACAATATATATGAATTGCAGCTTCGGATGGTATCCAACTCCACCCCATATCAAGGTACTTGTGAGATGTGCACATGATGTCCAGGAGGTACGAGGACATATGGAAGCTCGAGAATGTTCTAGGTTGGGCTTGCTCCACCGTAGATATAACTGTCATGAAATTATCGGATATGATATCTTCCCAATTGAATGATGTCTTTGCATCTATACAGTAATATATTAGGGGCATATAGGATAGGGAGAATTGTGTCACATCAGGTTCTCCACACAATATGCACAACATGGCTACCAATTATTGGTAGGGTCTCCTTAAGGCACTTGTGGGGTATCCACTTTTAGGTCTGTACTTAAATTTCTATCTTCCCTATACTAGTTGGGGAACAGGTCCTTAGGTGTATACTCAAACTCACTGAGGAGTTTAGTATCCAACCTTTTGATCCCCTTCTCAATATGATAACACTTGGCCAAATACTCGGGTCTAAATGAAGTTATGGGTTCCTTTGTTGCGTGCAAACATATCTTATGTTCATGTAAATATTCTTTAGAATCCATGTGATGGCATCCACAGAGGGGTATACTACTGGGTGCGTTTCTACTTTGAATATACATGATTTCTTGATATTATTGAACACTTGAAGCTCATCTGGATCTTTGGATTCGGTGGAAAAAATAGATATTTTGAACATATAATACATTTCTCCCCATTTTAATGTTTCTTCATCCTTCTCCAACAACCCTCATGTATAATCATACATGAATTTGAGGATTTTTGGCTCACCTTCTGCTTTTTGTCCACTACTAGAGGCCTTAGCTACATATACTTTGCTTGTGGTTTTGTTTTGAGGAGACATGCTTGAACTTTCCATAAAATGAGTTTAGTGCACATATCATGATATAACATATAATTCAATGGAACTAACGAGTTTGAAATACCAGAGGAACCAATGGGACCATTACTGCAAAGAGAGATATCATATGAGGACGCCAAAGCGATGGTAGACATGCTTGAGAATCTTAGTGAAAGTTTGAGGACGAATGGGGTGAAAAGTATGCTCAAAAGTCAAAATCATAAGTTTAAAGACTAACTCCTCTGATGTAAATTAGAGGAGTTCGTGCTAAGGTTTACAAAGTGAAATGGCTCCGATCGGTAGAGTTAAGAACAACTCCTCCAAGGAGAATCGAAGGAGTTAAGTCTAACCACTCCGATAACACATTAGAGGAGCTAGATTTTGCGCTTCTGAAGTAGGATGAAGTTGTTTGAAAAGGTTTTGATTGGAAGAGTTAGTAACAACTCCTCCAATGTAAATCAGAGGAGTTAATTCTAACTGATCTGATAATACATCGACGGATTTACTGTCTGTGCTCCCGAAGTCTTATGAAAGTCGACATATTTATTGGAAACTCCTCCGATCATATCGGAGGATTTAACATGAACTCCTTTGATATGATAAAAATTTTTATTGTTAAGTGACTCTAGTGATGGGCGTAGACATGGGAAGGTTATTTAGAACTCCTTCGATCACATCAGAGGAGTTACTTGAAACATTTCCAATAAAACCTCTTGGAACCAATCATGGTGTAGTTTGCACTTGGGGATTCAACGGAGGGTGGACGATGCATTCAAGATTTGTGCTTAGTGGAGATAGTCAGATCGAGGTTTCCATGAATCTCTCATTTCTATCAGGGTTCTACAAAGGGGTGGCTTAAAATATTAAAGGAAGGGCAAGGCGAGATGGGCCATGAAAGTTCCACCAAAATGTGAGCAGGAGGATTAATCAAGGCTAGGTGTATTATTTTTGGAGAGTGTGCTAAGGATAGGGCAGTGGGAGAGATGAGGGATCAACGTGGAAAATAAGTATAAAAAATAATCAAGAAGGAAACCCTAACCTTAGAAATATAAATAGAGATGCTTGTACGTACCTGTCTAAGTAATGCCACATGGAGGATGGTGATAAGTCGTGAACCTGGATACGATGACTTGGTGTGCTCTAAGTCTAAATGAAACTCTTATCACCTCGTCTTCTTGGTAGGTGGTTGAGGTTAGAGGACTTGAAGGGAAGTTCTCCGATGAACATTGGAGGACTTAGTGAGAAGTTCTCTGATGTTCATTGATGAAATTCCCTTCAAGTCTTTCGATTACATCAGATAAATTGGAGGAAAATCCTTTGATGTGGATCGAAGGAGTTGGAACCAACTCCTCTGATTCACATCGGAAGAGTTGGTTTCAATTCATGTGATAGGTAAGTGTATCAAGTGAAAAATAGAGGATCTCCTTCGATGTGAATTGGAGGAGTTAGAACTAAATTTGGAGATTTCTTCTAACTTTCTCAATAAATAAAATTTTCAAGTACTTCCTTTTGTGTGGGATTTATTAATGTGAACAGGATTTCCCTAAGAGACTTGAGGAAAATAGAGGCCAAAGAAAATATCTTTGAAACACGAAAATGAGGGGCTCCATTTCTAAAGAAGATGCAAATAAAGGAAAATAGAGGGTTTTAGTGTCTATCACAACATGATCAACTACCCGAATTTGACATCCTAATACCTCCCATTGTGGTCAAGAATCCAATATGTGATATAGAAAAGATACGTAGGAACACTTCCATATGCTCCTTTTTTGAAAAGCTGGAAGCCATATCAATTAATTTTCGTCCTAAATTGACCATCCCATCTCCTTTCGTTGAGTCAATTGAGAGTTCTAGTGAGCCAAAGTATGATATCAATGCTACCCAAAACATCTCACTAGGAGATCCAAAAGGTTGTATGAGATGAGAGTAAAAATGTCCAAGTACATACCAAAGTTACATAGCGGTTTATAAAACCAAAGTACATACCAAATTTACATAGCATTTTATAAAACCAAAGTACATACCAAAGTTACATAGCAGTAAAAATGGAGACACTTGATGAAATAGGAAAATATGGTGTGGGTCCTATGGAATTGATAGATAGAAGGGAGGGCATCACAAAAGTGCCTCCCAAGACACTTATTGATGATATATAAGGCTCGACCATACGATACGTAACACTTGGGCCTAACATTATGTGAGGATCACTAAACAAAGAAAAACGCTCACTGGAGTGGCCCCTCACCTAGATGAGTATGGGGTCTCTAGGACTAGTCAAAGGAGGGTTATAATTGGGTACATAACTTTCATCAACCAGTTAAACCTCTACTTTCTCACTCCCTTTAGGTCTATTGTAAAAAAAAAAGGTTATATGTCACGTATCAACCTCCATTTAAGAGATGATCATAACACTACCTCTAGTGAAAATCCTTGTTGTTGACGGGACTAGACTAGCGAAGTGGTTGGTCTACCACAATGAATACAGTGTGTTAAAACAAAGAAAACAATCAACATATGGTTAACTTAGAAACATAACCAAAGAGAAAAACCCTAACAAATCTAGGCTATCAACATGCAAACTAATTGATCAAGGGGCCTTCTAAAAACCAACCCTCTAGGGGATGTCAAGTCCCCAAAATATTGGCTAGCAAAGGTATGATGAACAATTATGGTAACCCACACATAACAACTCTTACCGACACAATTACCCTTTATTAAGGTGGGCATCCTCTAGGGGAATTGAAATAGAGGTTTGACATCTACCCTAGGTACCACATACACTTCCCACCAAGAGTCACCTCTATAAATACCTAGAAAAAACAACTATGCTGATCACCTCACAATCGGTGACCAGGTGAAGAATCAAAGGTCCAACCACACATATGGGCAAGGAAACTGAGCTTTAATATTTGAGAGCGCTACCTCAGAGAGGCGTGGGCACTTCCGAAACCCCTTACATGTAATAGTTGAAGTAGTCCAACAAACACCAATACATGAAGATAGGGGATATCACTATACTTTCCCCAATGTGACCTCATTCTTAAATCATGTGTTAGAGGGGCTTCCTGACATACATGTTGTGACAAGTGATTTATGCTCTCACTAGTGACTTCTAGGTTAAGTTTAGGTCTCCTTGGAATGTTTACTCTCCAATATTACACCAAGGCCCTAAATCCTATCTTGTGTTTGTGTTCTATGAAGAAAAAGAGTCTACTAATTTCTAGATTAACCATTATTTTTCCTTATGGATGTTGATTACTCATGGGAGAAGATGCAACTTTGATGATGTTTTGACTCTTTTCCAATTTCAAAAAGAAAATATACATGCAAGAGATGCAACTTTAACTTTCAATGAACTCTATCTAAGGAAATGAAGAGATATTTTCTTTTTCAAATTTTAGAATAAAAAAGACAACCTCACATTCACTCAACAACTTTGCAAGACAAGCCAAAGAAATGAACAATGTCCTAAAACACTAAAAACTAATGCAATTTTTCAAAAGCACTCAAAAGCACTCAAAAGATTCACCCTAGCACACTTTTTTTTTTCTTTTTTCTTTTGAAAGGAAAGCGTTTCTTAAACTAGTGAGGAAAAAAAATCTACAAATCAAAATAACAAACACTAAGCTAAGGGCTATATGATATTGGTAGTGATTCTATCAAGCATGCTCCAATGTTTATATAGGATCAAAAATAAAAAAACTTGGATAAGAATCCAACAAAGAAAAACCTTTCAACACACATGAAATGGATGTAAAGAGAATGAGAACGCACTACCAGATCTGACAGGATCTGTTGGAAACATTATCCGGGTCACCACTCACTAGACAGCCAACTCACCCAAAAAAACAAGCCCAACAAGAATACTCACACACCTCAAATTCACTTCAAAGCCCAAGCAACAAAAGAAGGCTCAAACAAGGATTGGATCTAGGATAAAAGACCTATGATAGGCTTAGTAGGCCAAGGAAAATATAGATCTGACGAAGCAAATTCATAAAATTTTGGAAAATAGTTTCATATAGGGGTGGTCACGACCCAAGAGAACTACAACACATGACCGTTGTGTAGGTGGTCATGGGCTGCATAACTGTCAACTCATGACCAATCGCTCTAGTGTGAACAAATAAAGCATGATCCTCTGCAAAACTTGGGAAAAAATACCCAAATCAGGCCCAAATATGACAAATTTGAGAGATCGGGTCCCTTAGTGAGTGATGGGGAATATTAATAGATACAGAGTAGTTTCATAAAACCAAAAATAAAGGGAAATCCAAAACTAAGGAAGAACAAAAAATCCTTCCCTAGTGAAGTCATCGGTTTTGTTAGCAGGGAATTCCCTCCTACAGATAAGTGGGAAGTCCCTTGGATCTTCCATTGATCCAAGATAGACAATGGGATAGATAACAACATGGTTATCCCTAGATATATCATGTGTTCTCTTCATGTGTTCCTGGTTGATGCAACTCCAAAGATCCAAATCCAACTCCTACAACCTACTCCCTACACAACCTTCTCAAACCACTTCAAGATTAAGGAATACAAATCTAAACCAAATCCAATATAATCTACACAAGGAAAGATTAGATCTTTCACAAGAAAGTACCAATTAGTGAATGCACAATAATTGGAAGGGAAAAACCATACTAATCTATATTAATGAATGGAGAATAGTACATCAATCATGAAGATATATCTTGAGTCATGAAAGAAATCCTCCTTGGGTGCTTACTCTAGCTCCTCCTTAGGCCTCACACAAGCAAGGTTGTCCTGATATGAAGACAAAACTGTAGAAGAGCTCGTCTGAGAAATTTATGCAGCATAAATCTGTAATAGATTCTTCCTCCTCTTGTCCATGGAATGCCTTCTTTATATTGATTGGTGGATGAGGCTAGGGGATGACTCTAGATCTCTAGAACTCAGTGAACCTAAATTGTATCGAGATTGCCCAAGCTCATACCATGAGAGAAACAACTCATATAGTGCTTATCTCCTCCTAACTCACCAATTATAGAAGGCTACAAGGGCGGTCGTAGGCTACAATGGTGCAACTAGCGGCCAATCACATGTTGCCAACTATGCAGCTCGCGACCAATCACACTTTTCTAATGGGACAAAGTGTGGCCTCCCTCAAAATTAGTGAAATCCATGGAAAAAGAATGTGTCTCATCAATGAAACATCAATGGGTCCTCCATGAATCCCTAGGTTGGCAAATAAGGCTATAACACTAGGATGTTTTTAGACGATAAAGGAGGAATTTTTATTTATGATGGATCAATGCTGAAAAATTATGTTCAATTTGAATGTTTTTTACAGGTGGTTTTGGAGAGTAGACTACCAAGGCTAACATGGAGCAAATTGCCCAACCCATAGATTTTATAGGTTGGGTAACAAGCTTCTCGTCATTTTCCCCTTATAAGCATGCCATGCTTTACAATTTGACCTTTAGTATTGAGTGATAATATGTATGATTATACAATATGGGGGTGTTACGACACCGCCAAAATTATTATTGATGTTGTTGTATACTATCACCTAATATTCTTGTTAAATATCATGTTATATTATATAAATATACTTTATATATATACCATAATTTAAATTTTATTGTTTCAATATTTGACATTCATTGTCGAATTTTAGTTTTGTTATGAAATATTGAGAATAGATAAAGCATAAACTTGAAGCAAAGGAAAAAAAGGAGTTACTATGTTTGTTTCCTAATTTCAACCTTCAACAATGTTCAAATAAGTACCTACTTGTTTTCAACAATTTTTATTCAATATTATTAATTATCAATACACTTTATATAAACAATTTTTTTATTCTGCGAAAAGAAAACGAAAACACAAAAAAAAGCAAAAAAAAAAGAAAAAAAAAAAGAAAAAAAGAAACATACAAACTTGTATTGATATTTCATTTAAGAAATGTCTAGCTTCTCTGCCCCAATTCAAAATAGAAAATCAGTCTTTTCATAAGCAAATCTAGACTTCCTTTCTACACTACTATCGTTGAAACCAACAACCAACAACCACACTACCTAAACCTTTTTCTTGCACTAGAATCTCATTACAGATCACAAAAAGCTATCCATAATACTTCAACAACAATGCAAGTACCATCCAAAGACTATCACAACAATAAGAAAAGTATTTTTTGTGTTGCTGGTAGGGTGACATTGTCCTTTGTCTCTTGTTCAATCGATACCCCTTCTAGGATTGTGATTTACTCCTTGAAGAGAGTATCTACCCATTGATTAAGTTCTCTATAAATATGGAGAAAATAAATTTCTTCTACCTTCCCCTTCAACATCTGAATTCTGTCCATAAGAGGTCATAAAGGTAAATTATGAAAACACATTTTCCCACTTGCCCAGTCTAAAGCAACTTTAGAATAACCAAGTATCTGAAGCCACTTAATATTTTTGTCCACTATTGTTTTCAATAAATTCCAAAGAGAAAATAATTCCACTTTATTGTTTGTTCCTAGTCTTGCGCCAAACTTCAAAGAGAAGACATGTAAGAAGTTCAAAAAGAGGAGAGCACCTGCTCCACACATACCTGGAACTCCTTGGGTCGCACCATAAAAAACCCCAAGGAAGAGTTTGGTCTATGAAAGGTGTTTGCAGAAACCTTGGATGAGCATGTTTTGTGTCTTTCCTTTGCTCTACAAAAGAAAGTGTCAGCTGGTGCACCAATCTTCTAATATTGGCATCCTTGTCTTCGAAGATTATTTTATTCCGCTGAAGCCAAATCCCCCAAATGACATAACTTGGAAGTGCCTTGACTGAGTTTGCAGCTCTATCGTTTATCCAATCATTGAAACATTCTAACAATGAAGATTTAGTCCACTGATTTTGTATCTTGAAAGTTATAAACATCTCCTTCCATACTTCTTTCGTGAAGGGACATAGTACAAAGAGATGATCCATTAACTTACTCTCATTTCTATATAAGTAACACCATCTAAACCCATACCATCCTCACTTTTGTCTGTTCTCCCATGCCAAAATCTTATTTACAGAGCCATCCACAGACAAATTCGAACTTTAAAAAAAAATTACTTATTTGTAAGAAATTTTATATTTAATAAACAAAAGCGAATGTTAAATTTCAACTTTAAATAAAACTAAGAAAAAAGATTGCTAAATAAAATGAGAGCAAAGCATGATAAGTAGTTTTGGTTGAGAATGTTTATATTGGGTTAAGGCTAGGAAAAGGGTGGGAAGGGGGATTATGGGGATGTGAGAAGTGTAGAGGTTTTATACATATTAGTGGAAAAATATGTAGATAGGGACTTGGAATGTGCATATTAGGTTTAGGGCATAGAAAGGGGCGGAAGGAATATTTAAAAGGTTGGGGTTTTATAGGGATGGAGTAAGCATAGGTATTTTAGGCACTATAATGGAAAAGTGTGTACATAGAGATTACCATGATATGTTGAATATGAGTATGGATTAGAATAGGTAAGGTAGATGCAATCACTTTAAAGTAAAGTATATAGATAGTTTTTATTATTTTTATTTTAGAAATTAAGGGATGAATTTATAAGAGATAATCTGGGAGGTCTAGATTTAATAAAACAATTTTTATTGATTTATTATGTTTTAATTTTTATTGATTTATTATGTTTTAGAAAATTTTAAAATTTAATTTATTTATAAATATTTAAGTTTTAAAATAATGTTTTTTTATAAATAAAATTTAAATCATTATAAAAATTTTAAATAAAATTTGAAAAAAATATAAATAAATAAGAGATTTAAATTTCATAATGAAATTTAAATAAGGATAAAAATTATATGCTTCAAAAAGATAGAGTCTCTAATTTTGTAGTAAATTTGTTTTAAATGGTCAAAATAAAACGATACAAAATTTAAAAGTTCCAATCTATTTAAAAAAAAATCTTTGATCATCTAGATTAACTTAGAACTAAACAAAATCCCTTAAGATATTATTCCATTTTTACATAATTTAAAACTTTTTTATTTAAAATTTATAACTATTTTTATCAAATTTGTAATCTGCAAAATAATCTATTTCCTACGACAATAGTACTCCTAAGAAAAAGGAAGAAAAAAACGGAAAAATAAGAGATGGACCAGTAGGTTGGTAAGAGTAGATGGTAAGTGGATTCTATGGAGGGTGGTCGGCGGACCTGTGGGTTAAGAGTGGACAGGCGATTCAGGAGCGCGTAGAACGATTTACTACTAAACAAATTAATTAAGTGGAGGATCGCGTTCATTGCGGACAGGAAAACGAGAAGTGGGGTGGAAATTGAACGCGCGTTGTGACAGGTGACCGCGTATCTTTAGAGCCGCGTACTCTTCAAATTTCGATAGAAAAAAAAAATAATATTCTTCGATCTTAAGTACGATCTGCCCTTTCTGCCAAATGTCAATCTCGTGCCATCAGTTTTTGATAAAATCCGGCACAACAAAAATTCCTGCTGTGGATTGATAATTTTCTTTAACCTGTTCTCGAGCCAAGTTCTTTATCTGTTCAATACCTGATTCTTGCGCAGTATCACCTAATATGGATTCATCAGCAATGGACAAAATACAACACAAGCGAGTTCATGTTGGAGAGCTGAATTTACACGTTGCAGAGATTGGAACAGGTACTTATTTCCATCCCGAACAAACCGCTATCTTCAGGTATTTTCCCTGTTACCCATAGAAAAGCCAGGTGCTTAAGGGAAAATGCCTGTCACACGTGTGTATCTTCCTGTAATGGTATTTTAATTTTAATTCCTGTATGGTTAAACTTGGATGGATTCGTAATCTGAAATTAACCAATTTTGTTATTAAAACTGATGTGCAGGTCCAGCTGTTCTGTTACTGCATGGATTTCCAGAGATATGGTATTCATGGCGTTATCAGATGATAGCATTGGCAGAGGCAGGGTTTCGTGCAATTGCTCTCGACTTTCGAGGCTATGGACTCTCTGATCAGCCCCCTGAACCAGAGAAAGCTGTATATTATGACCTTATTGAAGACATTGTTGGCCTGCTTGATGCCTTGGGTATTGAGAAAGTAAGTTTTAGTTGGCTTTCAATGGAATCAAGAGAGACTCTACTCCCCTGTTGGGAAGATGTTTACTATTAGTTTTTCTTCATACAATGCTATAGAAAAAAATTGAGTTCTGAACATTGAGTTTTTTTCCTGCTCTGTTAGTGTTTTGTTGTAAGAAGATGGATTAAGATTAATTTATGTTATTTAAATTAAGTTTCTCATATTTCAATGTGTTTATACTAATAGAGTGAACACTTTACCTATCATCAATACAAAAAAAAATAGTGTAAATGGAGTGTCCAAAACTAGTGTAAGTGGAAAATAGTATAAGTTGAGTGTCCAAAACTAATGTAAGTGGAAAATAGTGTAAGTGGAGTATCCAAAACTAATGTAAATAGACTTTTGAAAATCCCATCCAAAAAAATTATGAATAACTGTAAAAACCTACATAATAATAATAATTAAAAAATTCATATCTATGTTTTCTAATTTATATATTTAGAAATGCCTTCCATAAAATATGTACTTGATTAACATCTCTCTGATACATATATGAGATTAAGTATGAGATTAAGCTGGCTATATACTAGCACAGCTGCTAATTAGCTGTTGTCTTCGTTTTCTCTGTAGTGACTCTTTCCTCTAACACAGGCGGAAATGGATTAGCTTTTTTCAAGAGGTCTCACATATCTCCGCATATGAGATTTCGTTCATTGATTTGGAAGGACTACTAAGAATATGCTAGCTTCTTCAATTGATAACCATAAAATTAAACTTTAAAGTTAAAAGTTCATTAAATATGTTCATTATCAATAATTAAATGTGTTCATTGTCAATAGATGTATTCCTTTTCCACGTAACTAATACAAAAAATAATGATTGCCAATTTAGTATCTATATTTCTAACTCACTTATATGAAACTATGTTTCACGAAGCAGGCGTTTTTTGTGGGGAGTGACTTCGGAGCATTTGTTGCATACTGTTTTGATCTCTGTCATCCAGATCGAGTGAGAGGAATTGTAGCGTTGGGTATTCCTTATACGAAACCTGGTGATGTGGGCAGTAATTGGGACTTGGTTCCTGAAGGACTCTATATTAGACATTGGCAGGTACTTTTTCTCCCCTATCTATCTATGCCAAAAATATTCATTAAACAAGGTCATTCCTATCAAAATCTTATTTCTTCTTTGAATATTGAAAGCAGCCCTCGTTGCATAGAATTTTCTGATTGTCTCCTTATGAATTCATTATTATTGTAGGAGCCCGGAAGAGGCCTGGCAGATCTTGGGCGTTTTGATGTAAAAACAGTGGTAAGGAATCTATATACGCTTTTATCAAAAAGTGATCCGCCCGTGGCAGAAGATGGTAAGGAGATAATGGATCTCTACGATCCTTCCATACCATTGCCACCTTGGTTCACAGAGGATGACCTTCAGATGTACTCAAGCCTGTATGAAAAATCTGGTTTTGTTTTCCCTATGCAGGTCCCATTCCTTTGCAGCAGAAGGTAAACTTAGGTTTTTGTTTTATTGGTCTTCTCTTTGCTTTCTTTTCATTCTATATCACCATAAAGTACTTGCAGATATACAATTTTAATATCTTCGTTTTGAACGTGTAATTTACAGGGGTCCTGGAAAATTCGCTCATTTCAGGGGCCGCACTATTCAAGCTCCTTGCCTCCTGATCATGGGTACCAAGGATTTTTATCTGAAATTTCCGGGAGTGGAGTATAATATTAACAGTGGGATTCTTAAGTATGTTGTGCCCAGTTTAGAGGTCAAATTTTTTCCAGAAGGGAGCCATTTTGTCCAGGAGCAGTTTCCAGACGAAGTGAATAAACTTGTACTTGGCTTTCTGAATGAGCACATGTGAGGAGTGGATATAAATAAAAGGAGAGCCTGCAATCATATTGGATGCTCTCTATCATTAAAGCAGAGGCTTAATCGTATACATTTCTGTTTGAGCTAGTGTCGTGGAGAACCTTGGTGAGCCTGTGTAGTATTTGGCGTGAGAAGTGCCCGTGCCTCTTTGTTTTGTCCATATGAGAATTCAGCCGTTGAAAAGGTCCACCTTGAAAATATATACTTAGTTTAATTTGAAAAACTTGACCCAGATTAGTTATATATTAGGGCTTGTCCCTAACCCTAAAAACATTATATCATATAGTAAAAACATTAAATCATCATATATTGTTTCATCTAATTTTGATTTCCTAATGAATTTCATTTTCCTAAGTTGGGAATGAGGCTTAGTTTAATTTGAAAAAGTTAACCCAGATTAGTTATATATTAGGGCTTGTCTCTAACCCTAAAAACATTATATCATATCTTGTTTGATCTAATTTTGATTTCCTAATGAATTTCATTTTCCATTGGTTGGCTTACATAAGTTGGGAATGAGGCTACCATAGGTTGGCTTACTCAATTTTAGTGGCTGGTTTAATTCATTACTTGTAAATGATGCTTCAACCTAAGTTGGGAATGAGGCTTCCCTAGGTTGGCTTACTCAATTTTAGTGGCTGGTTTAATTCATTACTTGGTAATGATGTTTCCCTTCATTACTTGGTAATGATGTTTCCCTAGGTTGGCTTGCTCGAATTTAGTGGCTTTTACTTCCACTATTAGATGCATAGGCTAAGATTCTTTATCCAATAAAAAAATATGTCATACATAAAGTTTGTTTGTAAATACACTGAAAATTATTTTTCCCAATCTTAAATTATAATCATTTTGAGGAATTAATTATTAGTTTTATAATAATGTTTATTTTATTATCTTATTTTTTTTTGTTCAGATTACATTAAAAATAAAAATAATTATTGGTGATAAGTTAAATTCATTGTTATATTGTCAATAATGATACTTAAAATGGTTTTTGTTATCAAAAGTAGATCATTGTCAAAGTTATTATTATAACAGGTTTGTGGGTTATGATAATGGGAGAGCACCTCTCACCCTTAATTTAGGTTAGCGATGGTCTTAAACCATCACCCTATGTTATTGTCAAAAAATAAAATTGGTGGTAGGTAGCCACCATTGTGAAAGTTTCAATGCATTAGGGATCTTTATGTGATGGTCAAATCCCATCGCCACTAGAAACCTATGGAAATAGTGTAAGACCATTAATGTCATCTATACATTACCCTTCAGATAGATAATGACAGACGTCTTCTGTAGCCCAAAGAAACAAAGGGTGATGATTACTGGCCATTACCATTGATATGTTGTTTTGGGAATATCTAGTGGTGCATGATGACCATCTCCAAAGAAAATATATAACGATACATATTGACTCTTTCCTTATGGACCTTGTGTTTGAAACCTAGAGTTATGTGTTTTGATCGAGTAACCATCACCATTGAAATCCGAGTGCAATAAAAGTAGTTCACATCGACGAGGGTGATCATTACCAATGGAAGCCTATGTAAATAAAAAACTATTACAACAATGAATGCAAACCATTGTGATACTATACTGTGGGAGACTAGCAATAACCATTTCCATAATGGTTTCTTGTTCATTTCATTTCACCTTTGCTCCTCATCAAACAATTTCATGGATGAGTCAATTAGGCTTAGGTTGTTCCAATGCTCATTCACAAGT
>CBVK0100862517.1:0-10351 GCA_900067695.1 Picea abies | reverse complement strand
ATCTGCATGTTTCCTCCAAAACATAACTGAATTTCTTATGTGGAGGATTATGCTCATGGCCAGGACTGCCAGTGGACTGATGATGAACTCCCTTTTCATATGTAAGCCAAGCTTTGAGCATGACATTCACAGATGGAAAGCAGGAAAAGGCTGTAAAATTCCTCAAGGGAACTGCTACTACAAATTTGTACAGCTTATCTTCCACATCAATTATTCTTACAGTTGATGTGCTCCCTGCAATTTGTCCCTGAACTGTTGTAAGTAGTAGTGTCGCTCCATCCAGAATCAGTCCTCTGAAATAATAGTACTCACAATAAATTTTTACAATATAAATGACCTCAACAGAAACTGAGTTACAAAGCACGAATCAATACTTTCAAATAGAAATTCTGGTGTTGCATTATAATATGAGCCATTTTAAAAGAAAGAATTCTTACTTTTTTCAAGTATACAAAATAGCTGTAATTCAATAATAAGCGACCATACCCATCTAGCATGCTTCAAAACATTAATACTCTTTCCTGCCTTTGGCTATCTAAATTTGATCCAAATGTATGCTGCCTAGTGGAATTAGCGCATCCACAGAAACAGCTGCATTGCATTTTATCTTACACCAAAATCAAACCTACCATTCTTTGACATCAAGGTTTGGGGTCCTAGTCTGACTTCAGCTCATTGAACATGTGTGGAGAGAGTTCAATCTATCATTCTCCAGCCTATGATCCATTGTAGATGGACTGTTCCACAGGACACTGTTCAAGCGGAGTTTGGGTCCCATCTTTTATGCCTTGAGAGAATTTTTAAGCTTCTCTTTTTCCCTCATAGTATTTGCTCCTTATCGGACTTGCTATGGGATGAGAGCAATAACCCTATTTGGCCTTTTACTCTTCATAGTGGATTGCCTCCTTAGGCCTCTCTAGTCATAGTCAGTGCTGGTTCACAAAGGCATCTTTGCTCATTCAATGGCATTTCTATTGAGCACCTCCCACCCTTCAAATACTCTCTGGACACTCCAGACCACCTCCTGCCCCCAAAAGGGAGATCAACAAGGTAGAGAAGGTTGACATTTACAGAGGGTACAAATTACATTCAGCTTACTTGGATCTCTGCCCCTCGAATTCTTGGTGCCAAGATGGCCTTCTATTATGAGCATTTTCTACAACCAAAGGATGGTCTTGTTGTTCCTCCCAAATATATTCAGAGTCATTGGTCACAAAGCCCCAAGATTTCACTTGGCTAGTTGAGAGTTTTCTCTTACTAGTTATAGGTCAAGTCAAATCACCACATCCTGCAAACAAAAAAGATATGTTAGTTGTGACATCTTCAAGATATTGACACCGAAGAACACTTTGTCCTCGAATGTCCCATTTATTACAAGATCAGAGGGAGATATCACTTCTTGCTTCACGATTCTGGGTCTCTTTCAACCTTCTTTTACTATCCTGACCAACAATGTCGATCTTTATATATTCGCAAGGTAATCACACACAAGCAGTAGACCTTGTAGGACCTTTCCAAAACCTACACCACTAGGCTCATCACCTCCTTTTCCAACATATCTTGGTGACTAGGGGTGGTAAGCATCATGTGGACTCCCAAGCCATGCATGCAGATGGCATTAGATATGTGAGATAACATACATTCTCCTACTCAATTAGTAGACACCTCACCTACACAAGGTCACAAGGCCATCCATACTCCTTGGGTCATGCGGCTTCCTAGTCCAAATCAAGCAACCAAGCACCCATCATTAGATTATTCTCTTCGGCCTCAGATGTTAGGAGAGTTTGATGGATGTAGTGATCTAACTTGACCCAAGTAAACCTAGCTAGACCCTCTCAGCCTTGGGCATACCCCTGAGGACATTATCAAGCATTGCATTGACTCGTTCACAAAGATGATCACCAAGATGTTTGTACTCCACCCTCTACTTTTACATCTATCTCTATCTTTGATGTTCAGTAGGGTTTACCATTTCGGTTCACCCTTTCCGATGTTTTTCTCTTCACTTAGTGGACTTTTGTTTGTATCTTTTTGTATTTTAGCATTTAGGAGTGATTGCAACACTCCCATATTCCGATGTTAACCAGTTGTATTTTCTAGTCCCATTGACTTATTCTTTCACCATTTGTGGACATTAAGAAAGTTATCATATCTTATGTTACCTTACATACATAGTCAATTGATTATGGTAAGATAACTAATAAACTTATTAGACAGAAACATAAATGAATTTTTATCACAACATACCAACTAAAAATTACCAAGCTATCATCCAACTATGACTAACACCAACCCTTTTACAATCCTAGAGGTGATTTTTTTTTCCACGGAACAAAAATTCGTAATTTTATTCATATGAGATGAAAATTACATAGATCAGATGTTTATACAGCATTCTCAAAACCTTTTTTAGGGAAAACAAAGAGACAAATATGTCCTTGACATCCAAACAACAGCAACATGTTCTGCATACAAAGAGTCAGCTAGAAAACACCAAGAGTTTGTTCCAGAATTCTGGCCTAAAGGCGTCTGTCCACTACAACAATGAAGCAGTAAAGTCCCCCTTATACAGCGATCGAAATGTATAAAACAGAAGGATTATAAAATCCATCCACAATCTAGTCTGAAAAACTGAACTATCAGAGTCTTCATAAAAAAAGGTTGTGAGAATATTCAAAGTGAAGGCCATTTAAGTCTTTCTTTACAAGCCCCTCCCCATGAAGAAGCTGGATGCACTTTTTTGAGAAGGAATCTGCCATTTGATTTCTTTCTCTAAAGATATGAGAAAAAGTGACCTGTGAAAAGCCCTCCAATATACCCTAGATCTCATCAAATATGGGCTAAAGTGTGAAATTTCTTAAAGTAAATTCCTTTTTGAACCATTTTATAACAAGTAGTGAATCACCAAAGATTTGAAATCTTGTCAGACCAAATTCAGCTGCCAGGGTTAAAGTTAACTTCAAGGCCATCAACTTAGCCAAGTTGTTGGAGCCAGGTCCAAGCCTACTTTAAAACCGATAGAGTGAGAATAAAAAATGTATATTATGCCATCCACACCTCCCATGGGAGGCTTGTCCTATGAGGCTCTATCAAAATATGCCCAAGACTTCGACCCGTCAATGAATTCTTCACATACCAAACGTTGAAGCTTTGGAGCTTTCACTTTTTTGAAAGAAGATAATATATTCCAACCTTGTACAACACACTGAATGAGAAAGATAACTATGTTATCAAATATTCTTGCATTTTGGCTAGCCAGATGCCCCATGCAATGATCAATGATAATGCCCTAAAGGATTTTGTAGCAGGATTGTCACACCAACATTTGAGCCCCTCTTCAAAAGTATTGTAACATCCCCGTTTTCAAACCCCAAACTAGTGATGTGTATTGTAAATATGATGTATGGACGTGGGCCAAGCAATGTAATATGTAAATGATGTCAGTTGAATATAATAAATAAAATGTATCGCCGGTTGCAGATGGACAAGGACAAAGATTTGGAGGCTTAGTTTGTTGATGATTTTGTAGCTTCGAGAGGTATTCCCACTAGAGGCCAAGGTGTCAAGCATGTGGGAATCTTTGTTGGCACCAGATCAGCCTTTCGTTTCAATGAAATCGGCATTGGAATGAGGCTAGGGACTCATGGGCAAGTTGATGGGCTTGTGTGGGGGTGCCACACCCACAAGAAGGATTAAAATATTCTAATATATCGTTAAGTTCAGAAGGGGTGCCTAAATTCACTTATTGGATTCCTATATAAAGAGAAGAGAGACTGTGACAAATCTCATTGTGACATTGTGACATTATGGAGTTGGCATAAGTGAGTTTGCACTTGTGCCAAGGAGCTTGGTGATTTCAGCAAGGGAATTTCTACAACTTGTGGCAAATCTAGCCTAGGGTTGAGGACTCTCTATTTTTTGTTCTTGGTAGGGAAAAAACAACACACGTGTGGGAAAGAGAGGCAACCACAGAAGGAAGAAACCGTACAAGTGGAGCAAATTGTACGGAATTGTCCATACAACTTTTTGTACATGTACGCAGGTTGCAGTGGGAACAATCGCGTATGTATGTGGATTGCAATGGGAAAAGTTGCATATGTATGCGGGTTCCAATAGGGACAGTTGCGTACCTCCGTACAGGGTTTCTAAGCAGGAGCAAGTCTGTACGGATGATGACAACATGCCATAAAAGTGGTCTGCAGCAGATTTGTAAGTTCAGATTTGTCCCTGGTATTTTGTTGATATTTTGTGGGTTTGGAAGGACAAGGTAGTCCTAAGATTTCTGGTGAAATTGTGTTAGCTGGGAGGGCTGGTTTTTCCCTTAGAATTTCTGAATTTAACAATATTACAGAAATAAAAGTGTGTGCCTCAAATGTGTTGATGATTCATCTTTGATCTTGTTGCTATATTTTTCAATGAATAATTTCAGTGAAAAATTGTTCAGTGATATTAGCTAGGGTTTATTGTTTGATCACTAGGAAACAATTTTCAGATTTGAAATTAGTCACATAAGGTTGCATGTGAAAATTGACATGGGATCAGAGCTTGGGATTTGAAGATAAGGGGATCATCTTTGAGACACATTTGTTACTGCAAGCTGGATGATTGTTGTTCTTGTTCTGGGCAGGTCACAATGGTGAGCAGATTGAAGATTGAGGACAAGTTGGAAGGGGAAACCAACTTTTGGGCTTGGAAGGCTAGGGTTCTCCTTCTGTTGGAAGAGAATGACCTCAAGCAGTTTGTTGAGAGTGTGGCTGCAAGCCCCACCGATCTGCAAGAATTGGCATCTCACAATAAGAAGGAAGTGAAGGCCAAGTGGGTGTTGCTAGAATCCATGAAGGATCACTCGATTCCTCACATTGCAAAGAAGACGTCTTCCAAGGAGATGTATGATGCTTTGGTAGGTCTATACCAAAATGGGAATACATGCAAGAAGTTACATTTGAAGCACTATGTAATGTTCCTAACTTGTCTAGTCTGGGAGACATTGATAATCTGATGTATCTACTGTAGATAATTCATTGTTATAGCATATAAATGACTATATAGATGATAAATGAAACAAAAGACTACAAATCTTATATTATGATATCTCTGTGAGTACAATGCCAAATGTGGTTGAATAAAAATGAAACATTCGGCTAGATCAAATGAAAAAAGGATCTTAGTCGGAATACAATAAGCAAACTAAATGATAATACCCGATAATAGATGAGCATTGCGGGATCAATGGATGAGTTGGAACTATGGCAGCTCGCACAGTAACTGTTGTAAGTCAGGAAAGTTCGCCCTAGTGGCTAAACCTCTCGGAATGGCCTGGAAACTGTCCCAAATGGTGTGCCCTACTCTACCTCTTAGTCCTGATGACTGACCGACCCCTCTGATGGTGTGTCTGGACCTCGGATGGATCCCCCTAGGGGAATGCGCCCCTCTACCACTAGAAAATTGTGCCCTAGTGATTCCACTGTCGGAATCAGCTGAGATGTGTCTCAAACTAATCGCCTTGGCCTACTGTGAAATGGGTCGAAAAGGTTTCCCTGGATCTGATCTTATGATCGCTTGGGAACCCCGAATGTGTCCGCCCAAAGTGTCGCACTCCCAATGTCTGGAAAATGCGCCCCAAAGATTCCTTCGTCAGAATTTGACGAGGAACCAAGAAAAATATGCGCCTTGCCTTCCTCTCAACTGGATCAGAGGGGAATCTCTAAACTCTCCCTGGATGGGACAAGTCGATCCACTGAACCTCCTAAGAAGTTGTGCCCTCACCCTGAATAAGTGCACCCTTGCTGCTGGAACCAGTGTAACTACTGCTGAAGAATGATGGAAGACCTGTGTGATCTTTCTGGTGACTAGGGTGTGTCTCTCAACACCAAAATCAGCCAACTGGTGTCTTCCTCCTGGAATCCACTGAACTATCTCTCATGAGATGCGCCTCTCTCCTCAATGACAAGTCAAAATCTACATAATGATGAATTAGGTCATTGAACCTTCTCTTATAGCTACCTGAAACCCTAATTTGCTGTTGAATTCTAATTTTAGCTCGTTTGTTCTATTTTTAGCTTAAATTGGATTAAAAGTGCTTTTAGCCACTTTTAGCTCAATGTCACTTTCTGAATATAACACCTTTGACTGGAGTGACCTCTAGTAACCCTGTTTACCCCTTTTTGGCCCTGGCTATAGTCTAACAGGGTGGTTTAGACCATTAAGCCTCCTCTCTGGAGCTCCTATTTGGAAAGGGACATTACAGTCCTCCCTTCCCAAATTGCTTTTCCTCAAGCAATACCAATCCAAGGTGTTGCAACACCTGCTCGCTCTCCCAAGTAGTGTCCTCTACTGGAGGCCCTCTCCATCTGATCAAACACTCTCTGATGACCCTGCTCCTCAGTTTCCTCTCCCGGAACTCTGATACCTCCTCTGGGACCAACTCCAACTGTCCCTCCTCATCTAATGGGGGAAGCTCCTCTGATGTGCTAACGAATTGTCCCACTGCCTTTTTGAGGCAAGATACGTGGAACACGTTATGAATCTTGCTCCCCTCTTGAAGCTCTTGCTCATAAGCAATCTCGCCTACTCGACGCATGATCCTGTAAGGGCCATAAAATTTGGGCTTGAGCTTCTCGACCCCACTCTTCTTCAAAGATGACTATCTGTAAGGTTGGAGTCTCAAGAAAACCAAATCCCTGACCTCAAAGTTGCGCTCTATCCTGTGCCTGTCCGCACTCATCTTCTGTCGGTTCTGTTCCCTCTGTACGTTCTCTTTCAACAGCTTGAGAATCTTCCAACTCTATGTGATCCAATCCTTGCCCCTGGGAGCTCTGCTCTCCCCGAAAACCAAGTCTACCAAAGTGGGAACATCATATCCGTACAATGCTCAGAAGGGTGTCATATCAATGGACATGTGGAAAGTGATGTTGTAGCAATGCTCTCCTAAATGTAGCCACTTAACCCATGTTCTTTGTTGTCCACCTACATAGTTCCTCAAATACCCTTCATCTCACTTGTTGACGATCTCGATCTGCCCATCTGTCTGAGGGTGATAGTTAGTGTTGGGTGCCAACTCTGTCCCAACCAATCTAAACAACTCCCTCCAAAATGTCCCAATGAACCGACTGCCCTTGTCACTGATGATGTTCCTCGACAACCCATGAAGTCTAAAGACCTCCCTAAAGAATAACTCGGCTACCTGAACTGCGTTGTACTCTATCGGTATGGCATAGAAGTAAGCAAACTTGGTCAACTTGTCGACCACTACATAGGTACAGTCCTTACCCTGGACCTTGGGTAGGCCTGTGATGAAGTCCATTGATATACTTTCCCATTTCTGCTCTAGAATGGGAAGTGGATGAAGTAGCCCTGCTGGAAGAGTATGCTTTGAATTGTTCTGCTGGCAAGTCACACACTCACTGATGTGTCTCATAACGTCCTGTTTGAGGCCCTTCCATGAGAATCTCTCCCTGATCTATCTGTAGGTTTTGAAAAACCCCTGATGGCCTACTAGTGGTGAATCATGAACTGTTATGAGGATCTTCTTCTTGAGCCCCGAATCTAGCACTAAGTAGACTCTGTCCTTGTAGAATATGACATCGTCAATGACCCTATACCTGTCATCATGTATCTGCCCATCCATAACCTCACAAGCGAACTTATTCTTGGAATATTCCACTAACAAGTGGGATTTCCAATCTGCTGAAATCTCCATCAAAGAACATGCAGCAGGTCTCGTTGATAATGCATCGGCCATGTTATCCACCGAGTTGCACTAGTTGAATTGAAGATGAGCCGCCAAAGATTGAGCAGATAGATGTTCAAAAGTCAGAGTTCACAAGTTCAATCGGTCTTTCAAAAGACCACTTTTTCCGCATTTCCATCCCTTCGAGGGCATTGTAATAAATGACTTGAGCATGAAATATTGTAAAAGGCTATTGGCCACCTAAGACCTAGGTACGAGCATGTACTCTAGAGTGTTTTTTTTCACTTGTTAATTATTTTTTGCCTGCCTTAGTGGGCAATTAATAATTTCTAAGTTTTTTCACTCAGAGACTGTCTCCAAATCTGAAGTATGTGTTGGTGGTTAGGCCTTGGCATGGTATAACCAATGTCTAGTGTCTAAATGTATATGAGTTCATGCTAGGTCATGTCTATTGAGTCATATGGAAGTTGCAGCTAGGTTTGATAAGTTTTTTTTATGTTTTCGTGAAATAATAAAATTCCTGCAAAAACAGAATTTTTTAATTGTAAGTCAATAAATTGTAAAAATATGGCATCAATCACTGTCAGATGCCATATTTATACTCGTTTTCCAAGCCAAAGTACCATGTAAACGCCTATTTCCCTTCTGTCGTAGAAAAAAAGTGATTTTTATCACTAAAAAATGAAATTATCTCGAAAAATATGGAAAAGGGGTCATTTAATTAATTCCCTATTTTTTAGGGAAACTGGGGAACATGTTGGAAACCTGTTTTTTCCTTGTCCCTAATCAACTGGAGGCTTGAGCGAGTTTACTAGAGAGGTAGGCGACTTCAACTGGAGTGACATGGCGTGGAGGAGATCCCAATGAACGGACTCGACCCCACTTGCTTGAGTGGCGCATTTAGAAGGGATGGCACACATCCCAAGGCAGCCAATGCACCCTCACACTCAAGTTCACCTCACTTCACTCCCACTCATACCTCACTCCACCTCACTTCACCTCACAGACCCCTACTTCACTACACTCCATCTCCTCTCCACTCCACACATCTCCCACCTCACTCATGCGCCACTCCCCTTAACTCATGCGCAACTACTCCTTAACCTATGTGCATCTCCCTTGAAGTTGTCACCCAAATAACTATATATACAAGGCAACCCTCCTCCCTTTGGTCAGTTGGAGCTTGGGCGACCTTAGTATACACGTTTGTAATCTCTCTTTATTAATTGAATCAAAAGGCTTTGGAGGTCAAGATTGGTGTTTGGACTCAAATGTGTGGATGGAATTTATGCTTATGAGGTAATATTATTCTTAGTTTTTGTTATCCCCGATTTCTAGGGATAACTAGGAGATCATGTCTCGAGGCCCACGGGTCCTAGACATGGAGTACCGAGAGCATGATTGACCTAAGCATGACCCTGGAGGGCCCATCTTTCTTCTTCTTCATCAGACTTGTCCTGTCAGCAGCAGCAGCATCCATCACCTTCGACTTGGACTTGTATCAGAGAAGACTCTTGCTCCATGAGGTAATTGGTCCAGGTATCATGGTATGTGTCATATTTGATCATTTTAACTTTCAGATATATGCATCAAATTCCTTTCATTTCTGACAACTGCTTGGATCTTACATTAACCCACTTGACCATGGTTGTGGGGATTGACAGGGTACCCTAGCAAGCTTGTACCCATAGGTTTTGGTTAGCCACCAGGGGGGGTTTTGAAGGGCCATCATCCGCCCCCATCACATCATCACTCTTACATCTTATCTCCCACTCATCTATCCCATTCCCCTAGTCCGGACATTAGGATGACCTATTTGTGGGGTTACACCTTATCTCGTGGGAAGAAGGGGCTAAAGGCCCAGGAGGTAAAAGCAGCTGGTAAGAGATAAAAGCCATAAAAATAAAACCTAGAGATGCCTCGCCCAGGGATCCCGGAGAAGGCAATAAAAAGCCTCTCAATAAGAAACAAGAGGGACCCGAAGAAAAATGACAAAACAAGGCCTAGCCAAGAGGATGGGGGGTCTCATCACGAGCCAACCCATTATGTTCATGGGTACCTAGCAGTATGACATTGCCATTATCTGGTTACCACGCCAGGGCAGTGACCTTTGATTGCATGGCCAAGGGAAAGGGGGTCTCATCACGAGACAACCTTATCATCTCTGTGAAAGTATTTGTGGGTAACATTGTTAGCTCTGGTCACCACGCCAAGGCAGTGTCCTCTAGTTAGACCTTGAAATAAAAAGAAAGAAAAAGTAATAAAGAAAAGAAAGAATAAAGGTAATAAAGGGCTTGGAAAGAATTGCATCCATGACAGGTACAGCTCGCCTCCTACAAAGGCACCCACAGATGATATCACCCCTATCTTTCACTATGTTTGGACATCCTTTGACCACACCACCTCGTGTTACATGGCTTGGATGATATCCTCTGGAAACTTTCCTTTTCTTATGTATGCTGGCCCAATAGGGCATTTTGTCTTTTTCTTCAGCTTTGTATAGTAGGTCATTGTAATGTCTTTGAGCTATTGGATGATATGCTAGGGGTTTTATGCATGCATTTGATAAAATTAATGATGAAATATGATTGACATTGCTATGATCCCCAGGACTAATGAGCCCATGGAGGGCGAAGTTTTTGATGTGCAGGACCATGC
>CBVK0100862506.1:298-20265 GCA_900067695.1 Picea abies | reverse complement strand
TAGGATTCGCGAAATTGCGAAGTCCAATTTCTCGATATAGACGGGAGGTCACTTGAGAGTTACTGTGGGTAAGGGACGTTTTCGACGAGGAAAAAGAGGAACCTTTGAAGTTCTTCGGGCCAATCAGGAGGAGAAGATCCTGTGAGAGCGATCGTGCCCCGAGGAGTGTGGTTGGTGTCAGAGTGGTATCAGAGCGGGAATAGTTCTTTGCTTTCTATAGCAAAGAAGGAGAAGGAGTAAATACACCATGCCGCCCAGAAGAGAGAGACAATCACCAGACCCAGAAGACAGGGAGGTGAGAAGAAGAGGTAGGCCGGCAGGAAATCCAGAAATGGAGAGGCAAATGAAAGATCTACGAGCAAGGCTTGAGGAGATGGAGACAGTGCAGAGACGCGAAGTTGGTGCAGGGGATCTTAGTGATTCTGAAGTTGAAGAGGAAGCTCGACATGAAGAAGAGGTCACAGCAGAGGATGCATCAACCGAGCGGTTGATCAAAGCCATTTCCAGAATGGGTGCGAAAGCGAAAATGGACATTCCAGTCTACGAGGGGAGTTTGGATGCAGAGGAGCTACTGGATTGGATCCGAGATCTTGACACCTACTTCGACTATGAGGATATCGAAGAGGACAAGAAGGTCAGACATGCTGTCACGTGTCTGAAAGGACATGCAGCGTTATGGTGGGACGAACTTCAGGCAGATAGGTGTTCCAAAGGCAAGCAAAAGATCAAAAGCTGGGATCGAATGATTGCGAAGATGAAGGCAAAATTCATCCCAAGGGATTATCAGATCACTCTGTTCAGGAGAATGCATAACCTGAGACAGAAGCCGATGACGGTAAAAGAGTATACCGAGGAGTTTTACAAGCTCAACATCAGAGTAGGTCATCGGGAGAGCGATGATGAGAAAGTCGCCAGATATCTGAATGGTCTGAGATATGACATTCAGGATGAATTGAGCATGGTTACCATCAGGACGGTGGAGGATGCTTACCAGATGGCTCTGAAGGCCGAAGAGAAGCTGAGCCATAAGCAAGGTCAGCGAGGGCGAGGCAGGAGTCAGCCCAGAGGCAAAGCAGTTTCCCCGGAAAAGTTTCAGAAGCCCAAAGAGGAATGGAAGAACCCTCAGGGTAAAGTTGAGAGAGGTGGAACCTCACAGAGGCAGCCATATGTTGAGCCGAGAGGACAACAAAATGATCAGCGAGGAGGTTATGCTGACGCAAACACTCTTCCTCGTACTAGAGGTCGAGGTAGAGGAAGAGGAGGAGTTATCACATGTTTTACATGTGGGAAGAATGGGCACAAGTCATTCGAGTGTCTAGAGAAAAAGAAGGACGTTGGAGAAGATCACATCGCAGAAGCTCAGAGGCGTGATGCTGAGTCTGAAGATGCAGAAAGCGAAAGATCGCTTGGGATGCATAAAGTTATCTTAACACCCGAGAAGGAGGTGGAGGACAGAACTCGGAGAAGCCGATTGTTCAGAACCACATGCAAGACCAAGGGATGGAAATGCAAGGTCATTGTGGATAGCGGAATCACAGATAATCTCGTTTCAACCGAGAAGGTGGAGAAATTAGAGCTGGAGACGACTGATCACCCGAGTCCATACAAGGTTTCATGGCTACAGAAAGGACACCAGGTAAGTGTTACGAAACAATGCTTGGTTGAATTTAAAATAGGTGGGTATAATGATAAAATCTTGTGTGATGTTATTCCCATGGATGTATGTCATTTATTGTTGGGTAGATCATGGCAATATGAAAAAAATGTGGTTCATGATGGGAGAATGAGCACATATACCTTGGAGAAGGATGGGAGTACACACAGGTTGCTTCCGATAAAGGATAAGGAAGTGAAGCCGAAAGTAAGCAACACAATACTTCTCATGAGTGGGAAGGAACTTCTCACAGAGATGGAAAAGAAAGAAGATCCACAATTCTTTGTTGTCAAAAAGCCGAGGATTATTCTGACTAGCAAAAGAGTGGATGACTTACCAGATTAGATTCAGGAATTGCTGGGAGAGTTTGCTGACATCATCGTGGACAAATTACCTCATTCGTTGCCACCGATGAGGAGTGTGAGTCACCACATAGACCTCATACCAGGAGCAAGTTTGCCGAATAAAGCTGCGTACAGGTTGACGCCGCAAGAGAATGAGGAGGTCAAGAATCAGGTACAGGACTTGATGGACAAAGGATTAGTCAAATAAAGCCTGAGTCCATGTGCCGTTCCAACAATGCTCAGTCCGAAGAAAGATGGAGGCTGGAGAATGTGCACTGATTCAAGAGCGATAAACAAGATAACCATCAGGTACAGGTTCCCACTGCCAAGAATGGATGATCTGATGGATTGCCTAAGCGGGGCAAATTATTTTTCAAAGATTGATTTGAAGAGCGGATATCATCAGATTCGCATGAGGGAAGGTGATGAATGGAAAACAGCATTCAAGACAAACGAAGGTTTGTACGAATGGATAGTCATGCCGTTTGGTTTGAAAAATGCGCCAAGTACTTTTATGAGGCTGATGAATGAAGTCCTGAGGGAGTTCATTGCAAAGTTTGTCGTTGTATATCTGGACGATATACTGGTTTTCAGTAAGACAAAGGCTGAACATTTGATGCATTTATCCATAGTGATGAGAAAGCTACAACAGGAGAAGCTGTTGATCAACATGAAGAAATATTCATTTATGAAGACATAGCTCATTTACTGGGGTTTTGTCATATCGACGAATGAATTGAAAATGCATCCGAGTAAAGTGGAAGTGATCAAGAATTGGCCATCACCGAGAAATATTTTCGAGGTAAGAAGTTTCCATGGGTTAGCTAGTTTCTACCGAAATTTCATTAGGAATTTCAGTGGAATTAGCGCAACGATGATGGAAACAGTGAAAAAATGTCATAAGTCTTTTCAGTGGACAACAGAGGCTGAGAAAAGCTTCAATCTGTTGAAGCGGAAGATCATAGAGCAACCAATGTTGGTGTTGCCGGATTTCCAGAAGACATTTCAGGTGAAATGTGATGCAAGTGGGTATGCCATAGGAGCGGTCTTAAGCCAGGAGGACAGGCCAATTACATACTACAGCGAGAAGTTGGATGAAGCCAAGCTGAAATACTCCACATATGATAAATAATTTTATGCTATCATACAAGCGCTTAAGAAGTGGAGGCATTACTTGATACCCAAGGAATTTGTATTGTATAGTGATAATCATGCATTACAGTTTATAAGTCAACAAGAAAAGTTGAATCAGAAACATGCCAAATGGGTAGAGTATATGTAGAATTTTACATTTGTAATTAAACACATTTCAGGAACTGCTAACAAAGTGGTTGATGCTTTGAGCAGGAAAT
The DNA here is from genome assembly GCA_900067695.1 of Picea abies. Lineage (NCBI taxonomy): Eukaryota > Viridiplantae > Streptophyta > Pinopsida > Pinales > Pinaceae > Picea > Picea abies. The sequence continues at coordinate 16,915 of CBVK0100862506.1, read as the reverse complement.
GTTTGTTGCTGTAGGAATTCAGAGTCAAAACATTGGGTTTTGAAAATCTGAAAGACATGTATGCTGGAGATGCAGATTTCGAAGAAGCGTATGAAGCAGCTGAGAATCCAGTTCTCAGAGATAGGAGTCCTTGGATAGATTATATGATCTAGGAGGGATTGCTATTCAGAGGCAATCAACTATGTATTCCGAATTGCTCCATGAGGGAGAATTTGTTGAAAGAGAAACACAGTGGTGGATAGGCAGGACATTTCGGCCATGACAAAACATTCGCCAAGTTAAGCGAATCATATTTTTGGCCAGGAATGCGAGCAGAGGTAAAGAGATTTGTTGACAGGTGTCGAATTTGTCAGCATTCGAAAGGAAGGAAACATAATGCAGGTCTTTATCAGCCATTGCCCATACCAGAGAGGCCGTGGGAGGCAGCTAGCATGGATTTTGTATTGGGTTTGCCAAGGACGCAGAGAGGGGTTGATTCCATTTTTGTGGTGGTAGACAGGTTTTCAAAGATGGCACATTTCATTCCATGCCAAAAGACCAGCGATGCGACTCACATCGCGAACCTGTTTTTCAAGGAGATCGTTAGACTTCATGGATTGCCGAAAAGCATTGTCTCGGACAGAGACACTAAATTCATAGGGCATTTTTGGAGGACGCTATGGAAGAAGCTGGGGACTAACTTGGCGTTTAGTTCATCTTATCATCCGTAGACGGATGGGCAAATAGAAGTGGTCAACAGGAGTCTGGGAGATTTGCTGAGAAGCTTGGTGACGGAGCACCATAGCAGCTGGGATAATGTGTTGCCACAGGCAGAATTCGCTTACAATGACTCTGTGAACCGGAGCACAGGTAAAAGTCCGTTTGAAATTATATATGGTAGGCAACCAAGAGGAGTATCTGAACTACGGGATTCAGAACATACTGCTACTAGCAGCGCTAGTGCTGAAGAGTTCGCTGAAGCGATGAGGGAACTTCACAGTAAGGTGAAGCAACGACTGATAAATTCAAATCAGGAATATAAGCGCAGAGCGGATCAACATTGGAGACAGCTTTAGTTCGAAGTTGACGATCTTGTTCTGGCACATCTGAGGAAGGAAAGGTTCCCAAGGGGAACATACAATAAGCTGAAAATGAAGAAAATAGGGCCATGCAGAGTCCTGAAGAAATTCGGGGAGAATGCTTATGAGATTGAGTTGCCGGATGGCATCGGGATATCTCCGATATTCAATATTTCAGATTTATACCCATACAGGGCTGGAGAAGCAGAGGATGAAATTGAGGAACTAGTGATCCAGTGGCAGAAGCAGATGCCGATCGCAGAAAAGCCACAGATGGAGTGTATACTGGACAAGAGAGTGGGTAAGAAGACCAGAAGGAAAGAATACTATGAGTATCTGGTTAAGTGGAAGAATCATCCAGTGGAAGATGCCAGCTGGGAGATCGAAGCAGTGATCCAGAAGCATGGACAGACCGTGCGGGAGCTCATGGACAGGAGCCCATGAAAATTTTCAAGCAAGGGAGTATGATGCAGGAGCATCTCCCACGACAAGCGAGCCAACGCGAAAGCAGAGGATAGCTGGACAAGCCAACAAATTTCTTTTTGAACTTCACTTTGGAATTGTTGCGCTAATCTTTAATGAAGTCATTAAAGAGGAGGCGCACTTGTATATTGTAATGGACCTTGAGCCTTTAAGCTCTCATCCTTAGGTAGATAGACGACATTTATTTTAGTTAATGCTGGTAGGTAGATCTTAATTTTAGAATTGATAGCTTTAGAGTCCGAGAGGGAAATGGGATATAGACACCCTCCTTTGTACATTGTAACATTATTCATAATTGTCAAGCATTCAAGAAGAGAAGAGCAAGCAGAGAACTGTGTAGAGAACATCCATGTACAAATATTGAATTAATAGAAGAAAGCTTCGATTCAAATCCATGGTTATGTGTCTATTCTCTGTGTGTTGAAGTTATGCTTATGAATGTTTGTTTTCTGGTTATGCATTTGCTTTGTGTATGTTGTGCATAGGATTTCATGTTTTGAAACTGAAGTCTGAAAGGAAGAGTGAATGAGTTTCAATTGTTTCTCTAAATGAACTAGAGAATTCCTGCAAGGAGTGCAGTTGAATTTGTCCGCAAGGAGTGCGTGACTGCAGGGTTCAATTAGAGAAGGCTTTTGTCCTCATTCACCTCAGAAGTGCAGATTTAGCACTGGAGCCGGGCAAGGCGTGTGCAGGCTGAACGAAGTCTCAGAGTTGCGATTATGAGCAAAGGGAATTAAGACTGCTGCTACAGGTTTGTGCGCAGAGTTGAAGCTTCAACACTTAGGCGTTGTAGAAGATTTGCCACAAGGAGTGCGTACAAAATGTTCTCCTAAGGACTTGTGAAGCCGAGGACAAGCTTAGGAGGAATAGGCCTACAAGTTCACTGAAGAGGAAGTGCAGGAGTTGCTGTGGAAAGCCTGGGAGAAGCACCATAGGTCGGTGAGTGGGTGAACAAGTCTTCAAGGAGGAAGCATTTAATCCATCTCACAGGATAAGGAGTTTACGGCGTGAACATTCAAAGGTTCGAAGCTCAGAAGGAAGTAGAGCTGTTGATCTGGAGTTTCAGGGACCGTCAGATCACACGTGACATCGCATATTGGCATCTCGCGAGTTGGAGCACGAAGTTGGTGTAACGGGAGTGGTGATATCGCGATCTGCGATATCTCGATAGGATCAGAACCGTTGATCGTGGGGGACGCATGTCAAGAGATCCCAAAGAATCGGGGTTCGGAGAATCGGGGTTCTCGACGACAGGGAACACTCCCAGGTTGGATTCGCGATCCGCGATATCCCGACAGTGACGTGGCAGAGTGGGACCATGGGAGCTAGTGGAGTACAGGTGGCATCGTATCGAGGATCGGGAAAAAGTAAGTCCTGAGTCCATCGACATCAGGACTCGCGATCCCGCAAGCTCCGAAATCCTGATAGACGAATAGAAGGTGGAGGAGTCAAGTCCACATGTGTATCGAAGAATCGACATATCTGGATTCAGAGATTGGAGTTTCAATTTGTTGACATCACTAGTAGCGATTTCCCGATAAGGAGAATTCCGATAGCAGAGGAGAAGTCAACGCTGACTCGCATCGGATTTCGGGGAATCGTGAAGTAAGGAACATGCGACCATAGGATTCGCGAAATTGCGAAGTCCGATTTCCCGATATAGACGGGAGGTCACTTGAGAGTTACTGTGGGTAAGGCACGTTCCCGACGGGGAAAAAGAGGAACCTTTGAAGTTCTTCGGGCCAATCGGGAGGAGAAGATCATGTGAGAGCGATCGCGCCCCGAGGAGTGCGGTTGGCATCACATGTGTAATATGCTCTTCACGAGATTTGCTAAAGATCAAAATATCATCTAAGTAGACAATAACACAATCATCCAGAAAAGGCCTTAAGACATCGTTCATAACCCTCATGAAAGTAGCAGGTGCATTGCAAAGTCCAAAAGACATTACCATCCATTCAAACAAACCTTGCTTAGTCTTAAAAGCTGTCTTCCATGTGTCTCCCTCAGCAATTCTGATCTGATGATAACCACTCCTTAAATCTAACTTAGTGAAATATTTGACATCTTTTAATTGATCAAGAAAATCATCAATTCTCGGAAGAGGATAACGATTCTTAACTATAATTTTGTTCAAAGCCCTGAAATCAACACACATACGCCACGTACCATCTTTCTTTGGAACTAACACAATTGGAGATCCACATGGCGAAGAACTTGGTACAATAACCCCTTTGTCTAACAACTCCTGAATTTGTTTTTTAATCTCAGCATTTTCCATAACTGACATTCTATACATACCAATGTTTGGAAGTGGACAATCTTGTTGTAACTGAATTTCATGTTGGATTCCTCTTTTTGGAGGTAACCCCTTAGGTTCTTTAAACATGTCATCATACTGATTAACAACTTCAAATAGATTGGATTTTAAGTTTTCATCACAACCTTGAAATGCTTCGTTCTCAACATCATTTTTAGGGTTGATCATTAAGAGAACAATATTCTTACTAGCATTAACTAACCTCTTCATTTGCCCTGCATTTATAATTGATAAATTCATCTTCTTAGTGTGAGCTCTAACAATGTACTCAACCCCATCTTTAAACAAATGATACTTATTCTCCTGACGATAGAAAATGGCTTTCCTATCATACAAATACGGGCTTCCCAACACAATACCACAAATATCCAACGGAATAACATCAAGCTCTACCTCATCAACGAAATTTGCAGTGATAGCAAACCTAAGTTTACACTTCCTTGTTACTTGTAACTTAGCATTATCACATATCCAACCAAGAGGGTATGTCTTAGGTTGTGGACTTGTTTCCAACTTAAGTTTCTTAACAGTCTCTTCAGAAATAAGGTTTGCTTGAGATCCAGAATCAAATAACCTATCTATCTTAGTATGCTTTGAAATAACCCTTCTATGAAAAAGTTCAATTCTCGTTTTCTCTTGTTGAGTTACATTGACATTAGTATTACTTGAAGAGCTAGTACTTGCAATAGAACCATTACCTTGGTAACCCATGGCTGCAATCTTCGTTTCATCACCCGAATCCGAACCTAAATCCTGTTGAACAGTCGCAACAGTCTTTGACTTCCCTTTGTTGTTGTTGCCAAACTTTTTGGGTCTTCTTTTAGGATGAAGCTTCCAACAATGGTCTTCATCATGGACATCTTTTGAACAATGTTTACATGTGAACTTTTCTCCCTCTTTCTTCACAGCAACATTCTTCCTGCCACTGCCCTTGAACTTCTTCTTTCCCTTGTCTCCATGGCTGAATGTCTTCTTGTTACCCTCATGAGTATCGTTCCTTCCTCTTGCTTCCAAATGAGTAGCCTGTACACAAACTTCATCTAGATTCGAAGGATTAAACATGAGTATAGTATGTCTCAAATAACTATGTAACGCTCCAATATATTTGAGCAAAGTTTCTTGAGAAGACAAATCTACTCCCAAAACCAAAGCTCTTCTCCTAAATTCCTGAGTAAAGCTTTGCACATTCTGTCCTTTAGCCTGTCTAAAATTCTGCCATTCCATAGTTGCCTTTTGTTTATATGCCAATGGATAAAATTGTTTTTTAATTGCGATAATGAAATCATTCCAAGAAAGAAAAAATTTACCATGCTTTTTCATATCCTCCTGGGTCTTGGATTCCCACCAAATAAGTGCTGCACTATCCAATCTTAACGAAGAAAGCTGAATTTTGGTTTCATCATTTTGAATTTTCTGTATTCTACAATATACTTCAATTTGACGTATCCAATTATCTAACTTCTCAGCATTAAATTGTCCATTGTATATTGGCAATTCAAATTTTATATCAAGATTTAATGAAGGAATTTGCGAAGGAGTTTTACCATGCCCCTTTGGAGAATTCAGAAGAGGTCTCGAACTGGTAGAAGAAGAAGAAGAAGATGATGATGGAGGAGAGGGTGGTGGAGAAGCACCATTCCCTCCATTTCCGTCTGGAGTTTTGTCACCACTACCTCCCTTATGCATTGAAGGGTTGGAGCCTTCACCTTGCGACAATATGTTCCTTTCCATCAAGATCTTCATCATGTCTCTCATCTCCATGACAAAATTTCTGAGATCTTCATCTTCGGTAGGAACACGTTCATGACTTTCTGCATGAGCCATGCTTAGTGAATGTCTCCCTAAAACTTGCGGTGATGGTATATGCTTCCTCCTTGTCGGATGAGAACTTGGCTCCACAAGTTGACCTTCTCCTCTTGTGAGTTTCAACCTTGTGAGCATTAGAAACAAAACTTGCAAACAATCAAGTCTTCAAAAACTAGTGCTCTGATACCAACTTGATCTAAAAATGAAGAAGACTTGAAATACTTGAAATTATTTGCAATGAAAATGTTATGTGTTTAAAGGAAAACGATCAGTTTGCAACACATAGATTAAGGGATTACTTATGCAAAATACACATAGACAACAACATAATCAATGAACATAAGCACATAAACACAATAATTGATAAAGGAGTTCACCCCTCTCTTGGGCTACATCTCCTGGTCCAGCTTCCAATGGATCATTATTATTAATTGCTCAAAAGTGCTCAAAAACATGTCTTACAATGCTCAAACTGACAAACCGACTGCTCCAATGGCTTCAGAGCATCCAAAAACCCCTGTCTGGGTTCTTTCGGCACCTCAATCGGTCGAAAAATGAAGAAGTTAGGGCTCTTGGAAGTCTTCCCCTTCAAGCTTGCTGTCTCTGCATCTACAAATTGCACCCCTGTTGTGTGAACCTGGCACACACGCAATAAATAGCGTGAAAACCCAGTACCGGGCGCAACCGCGCCAATGGTGCAAACCGTAGGACGGTTAAGGGCGCGCCAACCCCTAACCGCCTAGCACCTCGGGCATATGGGTCATAACATGACCACACGCTATAATAAAAAGGGCTCCGTTTTAATACCAAATAAAGTAATGACACATGGCGGGTTGCTTATTAAACTGTGGAAACCACTGTTAAACAAACCCCGCGCGCATATACAAAGGTCACATGGTATATACAATGGTCACAGGCTATGGTTTAAACCCCGCGCCAACCATTAGGTGCATAGCATATATGGTATGGACATATGCGAAAACAAATGACCACGGGCCGGGGCTAAGCCCCGACCCGACCTGCTGCCAATGGTTACAAACTTTGATTTTAAATATAAACCAACGCATATACATGTTAAGTAACAACCCATGGTCCGTTGGTCGGATAGTCTTTGCGAAGGCGTAAGGTGGAGGGGAGGTCCGAGGGTCGAGCCCCACGAACTCCATTACATTTTACATATAACAATCAACCAATCCTGGGGTGCCACGTGGCAACCCATGATTGGGCCACGTGGCACCCAATCACTCGCCCAAATAGTGCCACTTGTTGACTCCCCATTCGACCACCTGTCATCCAATAATAACTGCCACCACCACATGTACGATCGTATGGCTCTGCCACGTCAACCTGTACGGACTGTACAGACTGTACAATCAACATCAAAATTTTTTGCCTGTTTGACTTGATGAACAGATTGCAATATCTCTCGCTCCCGACATCCGTTTGAGACGAAACGAGTTGCGTTGGGTTCGCAACGACGAGGCCTACGCTCTCGTCCGGTTTGAAGCGATTCCGAGCACTTTGAATTTTTGAGCAAAATTTGATCGCCTGATCAGTGCCAAGCTGACACCCGGCATGAGGAATGAAGGCGCCACCATGACGGTGGGAAATCTAGGTCACCACCTCCATCAGATAAACATTTTGAGCTTCCAAGGATTCCAATATGCGCTTGAGTTGACATAAGTCCTCCTTTGGAAACATTCCCAGTGATACCATTGTTTTGGTAATGCCAATATAATTCCAAGGTGTGAAAGAATTTTGAATTCTGAGTCCTAGTGCAACCATGATCAGGAATCAATCCTCCCACTTGATGTTCAACCTCCTCCTCGTCTTTGAACTCCCTAACTAGATGAACCTATGCTTCCAAAGCTAACATCGTGGCCTTATCCTCATCTGACACAAAATCCTCATAAAATTTTGTAGCATCCATTACTGCCTTGGCTGCACACGATAACCCTATAGAGGAGGAGCAATGTTTTCGACCCCGTGGATCCATGGCAAGACAGACCAAAGAGATTAACAAATCAAGCGAACTATCCAAGAAACCAAAGCAATTCCAAACATACCAGAGTTGAGAAACATCCATAACACAACTACATCTATTTATCCATCCAAGTTTTGGAGTACTGCTCTCCAACAATCATACCCATCTTTCATGGTTCATTCTGGCCATGAATGTTTGCATTATGAGGAATCATGGTCGCATCCTCAACCTCATGCATAAGATTACCCACAACGGTCAATCGAACCTCACCATTATTAGTTCTGATATCACATCGAGGGCCCAGGCAAGGGTATAGACCTTGCATCATCTGCTCCATGAAGGAAAATTTGGTTGTTAAGATAAGCCTCCCAACATTCCTCTTCATCAATGTTGTTGGCCTCCCACATCCCTCGAAGTACATCTGCGTGCAAAGTCGTAATGGAGTGAATGACATGCAAAGGGACAAGCATGCCGACATGCATAGCAAGTGAGGCCACTTGTAGTCTTTGGCTAGGTGTCGACATCTCCGTGCTAGCCACGCTATCCTTTGAGTTGGATGACACCCCGTTCGGGGGAGAGTGTTGGAATTATTAACTCCTACTTGTGTTATAGAATATTGTGTGATAATACAAGTGACATATAAATATTACGACAAGTACTCATTAAAGGGGGAGTGTTGGAATTATTAACTCCTACTTGTGTTATAGAATAATGTGTAATAATACAAATAGTTTGTGATTGTTATTGTATTAATCATTATGATATAGAGTTTGTCTATACATGAGTGGTTTTATTTTAGGATTAAGAGATTATCAAATTTAATTAAATATGTTAAATTCTATCCAACTAATTTAACTCCTAAATTAATGTGTGTTTGATATTTCATTTCAAAAAGTCATTAATATACTAAAATAATGTATTTATCTTAAAACAAAACTTCATATATTTACATGCATACTATTACATTCTTTAACATACATCCGTCAACATAATTTTGGTGTATCGAAACCATGTTTTCTTTCCGACTTCTCTACGATGAATATATTGTTAAAACTCTACATAATCTTTACCTTATCTTTGACCTGTGTAATTAATCACTTATGTTTTCAACATGCATTAAAAAATAGGTTTCTCTTTTTAATTAAAGACCCATTGACATTCCAGGAAAATTAAATCCACTCTCTAACACATTTATCCTATTATTGCCATCACTCCAACTTCATGGAAGCATAACGCATCTTTTGGTTTCAGGGAGGACTTTGGTCTTTTTATTGATTCATAGAGACGTTCCAAATCGAGCACTGATAATGTTTTTTAACCTATGGTATGTAACTAATTGTTTAATGAACTTATATTTGTAAGATCCTTTGGATTTTGGATTTCAAAGCATTACAACAATCCATAATGTTTACATTATAATTAAATTTAAGGTATTAATATTCATATTGAGTGATTTTAGGATTTTTATTAATTTGAATTTTAATGAATAATTTTTTTTAAAAATGATAAATTTATTATAAATCAATTGTCAATCATAATTATTTCAAGAAAGTCACATCATTTGAAATAATTTATTGATGATCTTTTAAGGGGACAAACTTTCAATCCGAATCTTTGACCATTACCTTGTTTCCTTAAACCAATAAAAAAACAAATTTTAATCTTACTTCAAAACAATACTTTTTTAATCATTAAAAAAATTGTTTTTATTTTTGTTTTGATTCTTTTAATTTGATTATTATAATATATTTAAAATTTTAAAAGGATGTGTGTTTTGTTTTTCTTTAAATAACAAGTAATTGATTCTTACTATTTTAATTATGAAGCACATTTCCTAATTGTTATCCTGAAGTACATTGCTCTATGTGTTGAAATGTAAAATTTAATTTTAAAAATTATAAATTATTAAAATCAATTAAATAATGATTAAAAAAATTATAATAACAACAATAAATTAATAAATGATTATTCACATAAAAAAAATTAATATTATATATTAACAAAATGATATAAATCAAATTATATATTAAAAATGCCAAATTATAATTATATAAAAGCAAGAGGGCAACTATTGGAAGACTCTAGAAGGGAGGATTTTTTTTTTTAGTAAAGGTAATATACTCATACAGCCATATATACTGAAGGTAATATACTCATGGGCCATCAATATATTTCTTTTCGAATACTTTCTCTATCCTAGTTTATGAGAGAGGATACCTCATTAGTTTAGATCTAAAGTTTAGAATATCATAGCATTGGAACAAACCCTTCGATGATTGACAATGTAAGGGATTTCATGATAACAAAGGGATTTTTAGGAAAGCAAAGGAGGAAATCCCCATCCTTTTGATTATGGACCCTTCAAAGTATTGTGGTTCGGATCATGATTCTCAGCATTGGTTTGAGGTGATCTCTATGATTCTCAACACTGGCTTGAGGCGATCTAGGCTTGTAGGAGTTTGGTGATCCAGATTATTTTCGGCACGAAATGAGAGCGAAGATATAATAAAGAAATGTACAGAGATATCTCAGATATCCAATAATATAACAGAAATATATCAGAGATGCAACCGTGAACATAGAGATATAGTAATACAAAATTTCTATTAATGAGCGAAATATACAAAACTGTAGAAATACAGAGTGATAGACTCACTAGAATGGTGAAAGCTTATCTTTGAGAAGAGATGTGACGGCTACTCACATTCACAAGAAGATGGATGTTAAAATGAGGCTCCAAAGGCTGTTTTAAAAAAAAGAAAATCCAAAACCCTAACCCCGAAAGATGAAAAGCCAACAATTTTGTGGACCCCGTTTTGGGTAGGTTGGTGTATCAACTTCCCGGGGGCGTAACTTGGGCATACGATCTTCATTTGGGGAGCAAGATAGCTCGTTGGAAATGTATTGTTGAGGAGATTCATATTTGGGGCTCAACCAAAGCCTTTGGCTATATTTTAGGTGCTCGATCCCGAAAAAGCTTCATTTAGGCCCTCAAAATGGCCCCATAAGTTTAGGAACCGAAAACCTGCTAAAAATAATAAGTTTCCAGAAGACTCTTTTGAGCCAATTGGAATATGTGGCTGGACACCGACATCCACCTGGATCAATCCTTCCCCCTTAGGAAGCAATGGTCTCCATTGCATTAAGTGCCCAGGGGAGAGGGGAAAGCATTTGTTGAATCTGAATCTTGGTGAGCTACTTGCCTTGTTGGAGATGTTGTGTTCTTGGTTTGTGGAAGGATGTCACGAACCTGTTGCTCGTGGGGTTGAATCTGTTAAACCAAATTGTTGTATCTTGGCTTGATGGGGCATTGTGTAGGCACCGTCGTAGGTGAATAAACAATATCTTCTTTCTCTTTTGCAATCTACTTCTGCTGGATAGAAGGTGTTGATACTGCAGTGGTTGCAGTGGGCCTTCTGTTCACCTTTTGAACAGATTGTGAAGAAGTTGAATTGTGTAGTATGAGATACTACCTTGCGACACTGTCTAGGTGGGACAATAGTCAGAACTACCTCTGTTATCCTCTAGAGATTCCCCTCTAGAGTAACAATTACCCTAAGGGGTCAAGATTCATAAATAGAATGGTGCTTCCACATATATGGCTGGCCCCAAAGAACATCACATACATCTAGGGGGAAAACATCACATAATACCTCATCCTTGAAGGGCTGGATGCCGTATGACAATCGACACTGCTGGATGACACATAGATATCGTCTCTGGAAATGGCACCTGATGTTGTATGGTTGCGGGTGTGGTGTTGTTGACAATCCCAACTGTTTGACGACCTCTGCTGAGATGAGGTGCTTCTGGATTCTACTATCAACAATAAAATGCAACGGGGTCCCCTTCACCCACATATGTGAATGAAAAAGGCGGCCCCCCTCTTCAGGATCTACTGATTCTTCTAGTTGAATTGTTGTGGTTGCAACAATAATAGTGGGGTCTGCGTTGATGATCTGTATTTTCCCATTATTTTGTCGAATCATGTTCTAAATTAGGGTTCGACTCCTTGTCTTTGATCTCGGCCACCAATGATTGTTTTGAGCGACATTCATCAATGTTGTGCCAGGGGATATTTTGGAAATCACACCACTTTCCAATGTCCTTCTTCATCTTCCCGTGACCCTATTTTTCATGTGGCTTGGACTAGTTTTCGGGAGGCTGTTTGTTAGGACCATATTTATCATACTTTGGTTGTTGCATATTTGCAGATACAAACTCTTGTTTGTTCTGGTGCCTAAATTTCTGCTTGATTTTGACAACATATCAATAGGCAGCTCCCAGTGATGAGATGTCCATAAACTCCATTTTAGTTTGGATGTGTTTGTGTAGAGCCCCATAGTATTTCAGAACCAAATGTCACTCATAATATTTGATACCCAACTTGGTGAACAAGGTATGGAAGGTATTGGTGAACTCCCAGACCGCTTGGCCCCTCTATTGATGTAGCGTGGTCCATCTCATGTATTGGTCATCATAGTTACCAACAGGGTAATATTGTTCTTTGACCACATCTACGAAAAAATCTCAAGTGGGCTCGACCCCATATTTGACAGACTCCTCTTTGGAAATTTTCTCCTAGTAAGCTTCCCACCAATGTTTGACATGGGAGAGAGCCTTAAGGAGTGTGAAGGTGATCTTTTCCCTATTGGAAAAATTGTGAACAAAGAAATAACCTTCAAGCACATTTAACCATTTTTCTAGGGCATCCACATCTATCTGACCTTCAAATATGGGAATATCAAAATTGACTTGTACATTGAAAGGAGACGTGCTTCCAAAGTGCCCGCTTGATGAAGATGTGTTTGTTGTTATCGATAGACGTTGAAGAATGTGGGAACAATTCTCCATCATTTCATCCCTCTGTCGAGTGAGAGCTTGCTCAAGCAACAGATTGATAGAATCGTTTTCTTTGTCATTTTTATTTTCTTCCGCCATGGAGGGTTTCTTGGGCGTGGGAGAGCGATTTTACTCAAGAGAGACAAGCTTGAGACCCAACTTTCTATACTTGGAACTCATCGGGGACATGCACTGAAAAAAATGATCAAGAGAAGCCTACTCTGATACCACTGATCCAGATTATTTTTGGCACGAAATGAGAGCGGAGATATAATAAATAAATGTACATAGATATCTCAGATATCCAATAATATAACAGAAATATATAAGAGATGCAACCATAAACATAGAGATACAATACTACACAATTTCCATTAATGAACGAAATGTACATAACTGTATAAATACAGAGTGAAAGACTCGCTAGAATGGTGGCAACTTATCTCTGAGAAGAGATGTGACAACTACTCACATTTGCAAGAAGATGGATGTTACAATGAGGCTCCAAAGGCCTTTTTAACATAAAGAAAATCCAAAACCCTAACCCTAGAAGATGAAAAGCCAACAATTTTGTGGACCCCGTTTTGGGTAGTTTGGTGTATCAACTTCCAGGGGTCGTAACTTTGGCATACGATCTTCATTTGGGGTGCACGATAGCTTGTTGGGAAGGTATTGTCAAGGAGATTCATTTTGGGGGCTCAAATCAGAGCCTTTGGCTATTTTTGAGGTGCTTGATCCCGAAAAATCTTCATTTAGGTCTCAAAATGGCCCCAAAAGTTTAGGAATCGAAAACGTGCTAAAATTAGTAAGTTGTCAGAAGACTGTTTTGAGCGAGTTGGAATAGATGGGTGGCCACCGATATCCACCTATATCATTTGGCCTTCCAACCAAACAATTTTATTACAGGTCACGAAAAATCAGAAGTTTCAAGAGTAACTTAGGTAATCATTTATGCATAAGATTATTTTGCTGTTATTTTTTGAAAGGATGGAGATATAGATTTAGTCTTTGAGGTCGAGAGCTAGTTATTTTGTGATCCTTAGTTCAATGTGAGAGTTGATCCTTCTATGAAATTATAAGAATTTAGCTTTGATTATTTAAACTTAGACTGTTGAAAACTTTGGCATGTTTCAATGTTCGACTCTACTAGGGTTTCCCTGGGCAATTTCATCTCAATTTCATACACAACGAAGGAAAATAAGTTTTCTTAATATACCAAAATTTCAATTGATATGGACATGGAAGAGAAAAGGCTTCCAACTTCAATGACCCTTAAACTTTAAAATTATTTCTAGGAGAGAGTAATTGATGATTTTTTTTTTTCCCTTTAATGAAGGGTATGTTTATGAATTCATGGCTAAGGTGGATTTTGTTCTTTCATCTCAATAATTTATTTCTCAAAATGTCAATTGTGAAGTTTTGAGAATTTTCGAATCTATGAAATGAACCCATTACCAAAACAAATGGACCTTTGCATCATTCTACATTGATTCTTTCACCAATTACATACATTTCGGCTCCACAATTTCACATGTATTGCGATGAATTGGGACAGAGAGACTCATATGTCTAACCTCTTTAGAGGTTATTTTCAGTCTCTTTATGTATCTCTTTATTTAAGGTATACTAGGTGAACTCTGTAAATGAATTCGATTTTATTTCTAAATCTGCATTTTATAACTATCTTACCAACTAATAAATTGATTTACTGGATTTTTTGGGTGTATAAATTCCACCCCATTTTTTTGAAACCGAGAATTTGGCGCGCAAAGACTTGCACACAGACTTGACTACTTGATTTTTTTTTGTTAATAAAAGTAGGAAATTACATCAGATCTATGAAAAATGTATATAAGGTTACAAAATTGAGCAATCCTTCTAGTAAACATAACTTTTACAATTAAAGTGCCAAGAAATAGAACGATGTTTCTTATTAATCCAAAGTGTTGTAATTTTGTTCCTTTCAGAAACTAGTGGGAAAAACTTCCTTGATCGATCATGGATGTCCCTCATTGAAAAAATGTAGTGTAGGTGAGCTCATCGTCCCACTCTGGCAAAAACTACCTATACACTTGAAAACCTGGGTATCCCCACTAGATTTTCAGTACACTTCCATGTGAAGTGATTCGTTGCAACTTGAAAGCTTAAACATTGTAGTTTGTTGTAAAAAATAAAGGAAATTATATTTCGTTTTCACAAATAAAGGATATCCATTTGAAGATTTTTTTTCATGAGGGATTATGGTTGAAGGATGATATATTGAATATCACTATGATCATACATGGTCTCCACTCAATTAACAAGTGGCATAGCGCTCGTGTTTGTGAGATATTAAAGAATATCTCTAATTTCACTAGATATTGATAGATACTTCCAACAATCCTTTTGTTGAACCCCCTCCCAATACATCTTTCCAATATATAAAAAAAACCCTATTTTTACTAGATATCCCTTGTTTTTACCAAATACCTGATTTTGTACCCCCTAATACCTATGAACCTCTCCATACTCCACATCCTTTCAATATCTACAAAGTGTTGACTCTATTTTTCACAATCTGAAAACCCCTTTTATGAATGAATGTGATAAGATATTGGTCAACTAAGTAAAGCCCCAATATAATGGGAGTCATATCAACGTGAGCATGAGAACTATGTTGAGTTTCCCATAGAAAAGAGAAGGGAGTTGCATTTGGAAGAATAAGTCCTCGTGTTGATGCTGCAAGCATTGATGTTATTTAGAGATTTCATTTGTTGCTTTAGACTAGTGATATTAGTTGATGGTTAGTAATTGATGATAATTGTTTGAAGTAAATATTTTTAGAAGAGGTTGGAAATGCAGATGATCATAACCTTGTTTCTGGACAAGGTTTGCTTGTGATAATGGTTATATTATTTAAATCAGTTAAGTGAAGTACCCATTTTATCTTTATAAGTTTTGAGGATCAATTCTTATATTTTAATAAAGAGAGAGAGGGGAATAACTCATCCCCCTCATAGTGAGTACAACACACAATTGAAATGTTTTAATAATAAGATTTTTTTTACAATTACTTTAGATAACCAAAAAAATATTTCAATGTCAAACTTAAGTAAATGTTTCAATATCAAGATTAAGTAATATTAGAGGCAGGAAACATGGAGACAACTACCAAAATCTATATCTATCTTCTCCAATCGACAAAAAGACAAAATAGATGCACCAATCATACTCTAGCCAAGGGATGGCTAGTAGTCTTCTAGTTGCACAAAATACAAATGATATACCAGGAGCATACAAACTAATAAAGATCTAAAAACTGATGAGGAACCTCATGTTCCTCTTCAGACATATAATAGACAATCCCTAGAGCTTGTAAGAGAACATGTTTGGATAGTTTGTCTACAACTTTGTTTCCTTCCCTGTATACATGAGCAAATGTGATTTTCTGAAAGAGCTTGATAATCTCCCAGAGACAGTCCTTCCAGCATTCCAGGGCAACCACCTGAAGACGACCCTTCCCCTTCAACCATTCAATGATAATTTTGAGTCTCCCTGAACATGGAACTCCAGAATTGTAAGGCGAGTTGCCAGAGTGAGAAGGGCCCAAGTGTTGATTAAGGTTGGTTGTCATTGATGTCAACCCTTGAAGAAAGCCCCACAACACAAAGATTTGGGTAATGGACCCAAGATTGTTTGATGTAAATATGACTCATTATTGTCTTTTCATGGTCGATAAGAAGTAAAGATGGATGAACTCCAAAGTGGTCCCCTTATGGTGAAAGCCCTCACGGGAAGACTCTTTGCAGAGTAAGAAAACCCATGCTTAATCATGGAATAATGAGATGAAGGAAAATGAATTTGTCAGGTAAACTATCCTATATGGATAGTTCTTGTCATTCCATTTCCATTTGTATGTGGAACGTCACATAACCCCTCACGGTTAGAGAGTTATGGCCATGAGAAGTTGGAGACCCAAGGTTTGGGTAACAGACCCAAGTTTGTTTAATGGATAACGGTATGAGTTATGATATATTTTCAGATAATAATATTCTATATGGATATTACATGTCATTCCATTTTTGGTGGTATGTGGAACGTCACATAACTCCTCACGGTTTGAGAGTTATGGCCTTACGAAGTTG
>CBVK0100862505.1:0-15262 GCA_900067695.1 Picea abies | reverse complement strand
CATACATGAGGTGTATAGTTGATGATGTTGGTACATATTGATGAGTCATATTTGATGAGTAGTTGACACATGATTGGTACATGGTTGGATGCACTTGTTTATGGTATAGGTTGATTAAAGTTTATTTGGTATAGGTTGGTGCATGGTTGATGCACTTGTTTATGGTACAGGTTGATTACAGGTTGAGGTACAGGTTGATGCATGGTTCAGATTTATTGGCACATGTTTACAGCGGTATATCTTACAGTGACAGGTTGATAGTGGTTCCATCATTCTACTTCTACTTCAGGGTGGCAGGACGGGGCAAGGACAGGTGGTTGTAGCCACCTTCCAGTTGTAGCCAGAGAACATAGGGCGCTGTAGCCTCCTTCTGGTTGTAGCCAAAGAATTGGGGAGTTGGTGCTTCCCTCAGGTTGTAGCCTGAGAAACTAGGGGGTTGGAGCCTCCTTCCAGTTGCAGTTGGAAAACAAAGGAATTTGGTGCTTCCAATGAATGTAATTTTTTAAGACATATAAGAAAAAACATTATGTGGTTTACTCCTGATTTGGGTTTCCACGTAAAAAACTGGTGTACTGTGTATGCGTATGTTTGTTCATTTGTTCATTGCTTATTTACTCTGCAGTTATTGGATGATAATGATTCATTGATATAACACTTGGATTATATGTTAAAAAGGATTAAATTTCTCTATTATTGATTCACCCCCCCTCTTAGTAATCCAACAATCTCCCAAGAGCTCAGATTTAGTATTTGTTCCTGGACCATAATTGAAATACCACTTATAACTTCTATGCTGACTGATCCTGATTATGCCACGATCTCCACAATTATTTACCGATGAATGTGCAGCCTCATCAAACCAACCAACAACACCACCTATAACAAGATTTGCAGGAAAATGTCTGCGACGAACAAGTTTCGTTTTGGAATTACAAACCCCCATGGCTGATATCGAAAGAAAAATCGCCTTCTGCAAACTGGGAATACCATCTTAAAAAATGGCCAAGTTCATTTCTTTCCAGATAAACCAACAAATGACAGTTAGTAAACATGGATATGAAGAGTTTTGATCTTTCCAGAATTTAAAAAAACCCAAAAGGGTATTTCCAATCCACATACCCATGAGATTTAAGGATGTTGTTATCTTACTCCAGACCGCAAGGGAGAATTAACACTCCACAAACAAGTGGTATGATGTCTCCATGCTCTTTTTACATAACTGGCAATAACTTAGACCTAAAAAACCTCTGTGTTGAAGAATATCCCAGGTGAGAATTTTATTCTTAGCAATTAACCACTTAAAAAGTTTTATTTTCAAAGGGCAAGCCCAGGACCATAACGCTTTCCTCTAGCCGCCAATCACAAAATTCCATTTCTTTTTTTTCGTGGCCACAAAACGTTTTTAACAGAAATCTGTCCCGACGCATCTCCCCCCATCCATATAAGCTCATCTGACTTCTCGATTAATTGGACACCAACGTTAATGAGAGCTCGACGAAAAAGTTTCCATTCCAAATCAAGAAATCCCTCTAAATCCAGATTGTCGCTTGATAGCCAATTTGTGCCAATCATCCCCACACGAGACTCTCATTGAGCTTGGTATAGGTAGTATACGCCTTTCCTGTTGATAGCTAAGATCATCTCTTCAGACATAACAACCCCATCCCCCAATCCCAGAATGTGGTCTCTGGCCAACATAATAGTATGACCTGTCCATGGCCTCCAAGCTATCCAATGTAGGAGGATATGTAATGATTTTAATAGATGTTTCCAGGTCTGAGACCCTTTAACATCCACAAAAGATACAATGTGCAGCCATCAAGCAACTGAAACATAGGGGTAGTATTTATCCTTTAAGACTCAATGCCATAATCCCTCCTGCATAAGTGCTCTCCACAGTGTGTTCACCGCCATAGCTCTGCTAAAACTACCCAAGTTTCTCAAGCCCCAACCCCCATGCTGTTTTGGGCGAGCAATAAGTTGCCAAGAACACAAGTGTATCTTCTTCTTTTTATTGCTTCCAAACCAAAAGAAACTAAATATTAATTTTCGAATTCTTTGAAGGATCGGGGGAGGCAATTTTGCAAGTGCCAACCAATAGATTGGTTGTCTTTCGAGAACAACCTTGATTAGTATTAAGCGTCCCCAAATAGAAAGCCATCTATTGCACCAATGAATTATTTGGCATTCATACTTGGCAATAAGCCATTGCCAGTCCTCTTTTTTGTACATGTCAATCTTCAAAAAATAGCCAAGATACCTGAAACCATCAGAAAGATCAAAAAAATTATATTGAAAAATAGCCTTTAAAATCTCCAAATCATGATGTTGCACGCCATGCTGAAGGAATGAAGTTTTCTTATCATTGATCTCAATACCATATGTATTACAAAATCTTCCCAAAACTCTTTTTATTTCCTGCCACTTTGCAATAGTTTTTTTTGTCATAATTATGATATCATCGACAGATAGAAGATGGAGGACATTGATTAGCCCTGATACTTTAATTCCCGTCAGTAATCCCTCCTCTTTACTTCTTTTCAATGCCAAGATCGAACCTTCCATAATTAAAATGAAAAGCAAGGGCAACAGTGGGCACCCCTGTCGTAGCCCTCTTCCACTATTAAAAAAACCCGAAGGCTCACCATTAATTAAAATCGCATAGGTTGCTGATGTAATACAACCCATAATCCACCTAGTCGTTGGCAAACCGAAACCACATTGTAGTAAGACCAACCTAAGAAAATCCCATCTTACAAAGTCATAGGATTTCTTCAAATCTATCTTTGGGATTAAGGATTGAAGCTTTTTATCTTTGATATTGTGTAGACATTCTTGCGTCGTCCCGATGGCGTCTATAATTTGTCTTCCTTTCAAGAAACAACATTTTTCATCTGACAAGGCATGAGACAGGATCGGTCTGATACGCATAGAAATAATTTTAGAGAATATCTTATAGCAAAGATTGCACAAAGCAATCGGTCGAAACTCCTCATAGGTAGCAGGGCCATTAACTTTCAGGATAAGTGCAATAAAAGTCTAGTTAAGAGCTATGTTCACTTCTCCGGTCAGGCGTGATTCCCCAACGACATCCAACAAGTCTTTTGCAACCATATCAAAAAAATGCATATATAATTCCACAGTACACCCATCCTTTAATACCTCTTATACTTCCTCCTTTGTAACAGGTTTCTCTAAATGTATAACTTCCTCCTCATTTACCATCCTTGGATAAAATCCCACCGATGCCACTTGATCCTCAATCGTATTAATCCTCGATTCTTGATATAAGGTGCTGAAATATCTCTGTGATTCCATCTTAATAGCATCATGTCCATAATGTGCCTAGACCGATTCATCTTTAACCTCCCATATATGCTTTTTATTCTGCCTGTAGCTTGCAAAATGATGAAAATATTTAGTATTCGTGTCCCCACTCTTAATCCATGTTTCCCTGCTCTTCAAGCGCCAACGCTCCTCCTCCGCCAGGAGCAGTTTATTTCTTTCATTTTCAAGATTTTTCAACTGATATCTAAGTTCATGACTATGATCACTTTCCAAATATTGCTTAGAAAGGAGTGTGATCTCTGCTTCTAAACTTTCATAGGCTAAATGTTCCTTTTTTTTCCTATCAGCCAACCAAAACCTAACCAACACTTTTAACACATAAATCTTTCTAGTCAATCTTATTTGAGATACATACTCCTTTGCTTCAGGTTGATTACCCCAAACTACCCGAACTAGGTCACAGAATGACTGCTCTTGCAAGAACGTTGGGTTGAATTTGAAGGGATACACAACAGACTTGTAACCATAATCTAACTGAAGTATCACAGGCACGTGGTCATAAACAAATGGAAGCTCCACCCATTACCTGTACCTAGCAACATTGCACAAGAGTGATTCTGATACATACTCCCTATCTAGTCTCTTTTGGATGTCCTCCTCCCCTCTCCTACCATTACGCCAGGTAGGCATTAGAATTGCATACTTGACATCCACTAATTGGTTATAAGTAAAAATATTTTTATAAAAATCCGCCAAAGGATTGGATAAGGCCACCTCACCCCACACTTCATTTGTGCTAGTTGAAAAATTCAAATGCCCCACAAAGATGAGATTTTCCTGCGCTAGTAATCCTTTATCTTCCACTTGTTCCCAGAACTACCTCCGTCCAGAGCACGACCGATAGACATTTAAAAAATTAATCCTTCTTTGATCAAGAATGTGGATACCTGTCAATAAAATTCCACCAACACTTAGAAAAGGTTGCAACTCAAAAATATTGGGATTCCAAGCCACCAACAGTTCGCTCGACTTCCCAACAGAGCTAACAACACTAATCATCCAGCTTGGGAAAATAGTATACATGAACTTCCTAGCCTTTTCCTCAGGGACTAAAGTCTCTTGGAAAAAAATAATATCCGGTTTAGTGTTAGAAAGAAGTCTTCGTAAGGTTGGAAATTTTAGGGTGCCACCTACCCCTCTTATGTTTAGGGTGAGGAGGATCATGATTTATCCCTTGCGAGGGATTTCATGCCTGTAAGCGCCCCCATATCATGTGTGGAATCCAGAAACTGTGCACCAGTATCAGATACTAACCCTAATATTTTGCGTGCACTACGAGTTTTAATAGGAGCGACCTCCATACCTAGGCCCCGTGACCAAGCCAGTGTCTTCCCTTTGCCAACTCCCTCACCAGTCACATTACCCCCCGAAACACTGTCTAAAATTCTCTGGTAGGCTTCCATTCCCCAAAAGGTTGGCAATGGTGAAGGGCTGACTGAATCACTCAATGTCGTGATCATTGTGTCAGTAACTGAATCTATTAACTGAGCCTTCTCTGGTAGAATATATATCTGAGAGGTGGAAGCATCACAATCCCTCCTAGGCCGTAAAGTGGTAGTTTGGGAAAGATAGGAGAAAGAAAAGAAGGAGGCGTAGCCACAATGTTCCTATCAGAACCAGAACTGGAATCACCAATATCAGTAGGATCCTTAGAATTACAAACGACCTCAGTAGTAGGAAAATTCTTCTCCAAGAAGTCTCTCTCCCAAGACCAAAGCTTAAAATACAGTGATGGACAATAAAATCTGAACTTACCGATAAAAGTTCCTGAGAGGAGTTATGTTGAGTCTTCAACATGCCCCGAGGTAAAATCCCCCACCTCTTCAATATCCCCTTCATTCCCTTCGTTCATGTATTGTTCTTTGGAATGAGATTCCATAGAATCCTCCAAATCTCTGGCTTCATTCCAGTTGGGACAATCATTGCGTATATGTCATGTCCTTCTGTAATAATCACAACGAAATGGTAAACCTTGGTATTCTAGTTTCTGCACCATCACCTGTCGGCGCCATTCCAACTCCAGTGAATCCATGAGGCCAGTGTGTAAATCCAACTCGACTAGAACATGCGCCATTCATTTATCATGAGCGTGAAGACCCTTTTCATCAATCTTAAGGAAACGAGTGAGCAGATTTCCAATGGCCATCAAGGCGTTTTTGTTCCATAAGTTGAGTTGCAAACCTAGAAGTAGGACCCACACATGACGTAGGATGAAATATTTTGTAGCTGAATCAAACCGAGTTCTCCACCTTTTGAGCATAACGCTGCCACCCTCAAAATCCCAAAATCCATTCAGAATGATCTTTGCATCTTGTGGTATTTTAAAAACCAGACCGAACCACCCATAAGGAAGAGTCAAATATTCAGGTTCATACCCAATAATAGGTAACCAAGTACGCTTCATCCATGTTGAGAAAGTAATACTGCTCTTAGACTTATAGGCAAACCTCCAAACCAACGTGCAAATGGATAGTTTGCAGGTTTCCTCCAAACCCTCGTCCATGCCTATGACCAAACAACGTCTCACCTTCTTGGGTTTCCAAGCCCATTCCACTTTTTTATGCCATGTATGCTTCAGGCACAACGCCTCATGTTGTGTGCAATCTATTCTTGTACCTGTAGCCTCTCTATGAATCATCGTTCGCTCGCGAAACCCAACCTTCTCACAGTCATGGACATTCCCATCCCCATTAAGCCTCACAGGTATCCCGATACCCAGTCCAGGAGCGGGTAGGTTCAGTAACCCAGTGTCACCATCTCCCGAAGAACTCAACAACCTCACATGTAGCTCATTACCCAATCCAGGAGTAGGTAAATTCTGTAAATCAACCTCATTTGTTCCCGAAAAACTCAATGTCGCCACCTTGTGTGAGATAATTGAATGAGTAGTTGGTGACTTTATTATGGGGTGGTTATCCTTCAGTTTACAACCAACCCCTGTAGTAATATTAAGAGCGTCTACAATGCGGAAAAGACCTTCTCATTCCCATGTCTCCTCGTTTGCAGCGCCCATGAAGTCATTGACTTCATAAGCCACCAGAAGAGTCTTTCCAGCGAATAGGGTGATTGCCAACACAGGATTCAAAAACAAAGATTTGTGAGGGCCTAACCCCAAGAACTCCGCCTATTAAAACGCATTAAAAACTAATAAATGTGCAATAAAAACCCAAGTTCTAACTACAAAGGAGACTCCACTAAAACTGTCGGCGAACAACCGCCATTAAACCAGAAGACTAGTTCTAAAAATAATAATTCCGCCATCTACCTTTCCAAAAAAATTTAAACCAGTACTAAATATAGTATCCTGCCAAAATATTCAACCTTCCAGTTCCTATATTTAACAATCCTCCATTAAACCCTTAAAATAAAGGTTCCAACCTTTACTATGTTTAGTAGTACGACCAATCTTCTGCATCAAGGAACTCATACTCCAACATTTGTAAAAGTACCAACTATCCACTTATTCCATCTTCATTTTTTTTTAAAAAAGTCTATTTATTCACTTACTCCATCTTAAAAAATTAAAAAAACATTCACTTACTCCATCTTAATCATAAAACATAAAAAAAGAAACCTTCTAGAATGACATAACTCGTACCATGAGTGAACAATCGTAGTGAAAGTGACTAATTGAACTTTTGCTCGAGTCAAGGTTGATAGCAATCAGATTTTAAGTGTGGGCCTCGCAAATTATTTTTATTTTATCTCTACTCAAGTTTGTGAAGGATTTTGGGGTCACTAATCGTTTTCTCATCTTTTTTTTTTTTTTAATTTATTGCCTTTAAACATATGAAAGGTTATGAAAAGTCACACGCATCTTCTTTCACCCACCCCAACTAAATATAAAGTCTTGCCAAAGCAAATGGTGGAAGAACAAATCTAAATATTTAATTTAAAGTGGGTCAATAGACTATTAACGGTGGTTGTACAAATAACTATTGCATAACCAAATTGAGAGAGTTAAGATGCAAAGTATCGAACTTGAACTTGAGAGTTTCTAATTGAGTATCGAGTTCCAAATATTATTGATGAATGACCAACGTGAAGGTAGATAGTTCCTTCTACATTACCCTAAGCACTCACAATTGTGATGTCGTTTCCCCAACACATTCATCCCTAAAATGATTTCAGTTTCCATAACACATTCATCTCTAAAATGATTCTATACCTATAATTCACAATCATAGTGCTCTTACCAACAATTCCACCAAATTGTGAAATTCATTACATTGCATTGAATCTTGACAATTTCTCTCACATCACATCTCTCCCACATCACATCATTGGACGCCTTGTTAAACCTCTTGCAAATCACATAGAATGTAATATTTATGCCTACAATCCACTGAGCATTACCTATATTGTAATTTTGCAAAGGTCATAGAATGCAATATTTATGCCTACAATCCATTGAGCATTACCTATATTGTAATTTTGCAAAGGTCATAGAATGAAATATTTATGCCTACAATCCACTGAGCATTACCTATATTGTAATTTTGCAAAGGTCAAGAGTGGGACTAGAATAAACAACATAAGGTTATTCTAGAACCATCTACCCAATTAATCCAAATACAAAGTCTCTCTAGCCCATCGTATTGCTCATAAGTTCACATGTCAGCAAGATTGTTAACTCCTCATCACTTCGATTGTGCATGATGAGACACTTATTATTCACCTTCATTAATGTTGAATATTTCATGGGAAGGGTATAAGGACCAAATTACAATGAGCTAATTCAAACCTTTTGCCTTCAATAGTATGACAAGATCTTGAAAAACTATTAAGGCCTCCACCTCATTATTGAATGTAGTCTCAAGTAAACACTAAACACTAGAATCAACAGGTAAATCTTAGAATAAGTCAATCAACAATAAAACTTGAAGCACTTATAACAATATACTCCTTAAGAATAACAATTCGATGAGAAGGATAACAATCATTCCTCCCAACTATTCAAACTAAATTCAATTAAATAAATCAAAACATAAAATATATAACAACTATATAAAATATATTTTATACAAAAAAAAATAACTCTAATCAAATCTTATCTATATATACATATAAATTTTAATTATTCAATCTAACATAATTTCAATTATAATGAAATTTCAAAACTTTAAAAATACTTAAAAAACCAAATTAATCATAATAAATCATAATAATAAAGTTGAAAATAATCATTCCAATTCAATATGTAAAATTCAAACTCATATATATATATATATATATATTTGTTTTTGAAGGTATATTTTTTTTAGGCAATAAATTTTAAAATTCAAATTAACATGTTGGATTTGAATTTTTTTAATATATATAATTTTTTTAAATGTCGAAGTATTATTATTTTTTAAAATAATAAATTTCAATATTGTATAATTTTTTAATAATAATTTTTTAATGTTGAAGTATTGTTTTTTTTTTAATATTAAATTTCAAAAAATTTTAATAATAATTTTTTATTGTTGAAGTATTGTTTCTTTTTAATATTAAATTTCAAAATGTTGAAGAAATATTTTTTTTTGGAAATAATAAAATTTTATTGAAATTTATATTTAATGTGATAAATAATTTTAATATAAAATGTATTATTTAACAACATATTTATAATGATGATTTTTATAGTCTATTGAGATCAATTTTAGTTTATCTTATTTAAAAATAAAAAATAAAAAATAATTTATTTATTTTCAAATTTAATATCTATGTTGTTTTGAAATTCTCACGGATTTGAATCTTGGTGGGTAGGATTACAATCATTCCTCCCAACCACCCAAACTACATCCAATGGACGATATCTATATATATATAATTTTATTTTTTTAGATAAGAAAGATTGGATTACCTACTATGAAAAATCATGTACAAGCAAACAATATATTGAAGGTAGGGTTGCCATAGTAGGAAATCAACCCACTTAGCTAGAAAACAAACTTATAGCCACCCTGAAGGGTTAAAAAATAAACCAATATGAGATTTTGCCTACTGCTTACAGAGATAGACAAAAAATATAACCTATCATAAGCTATGACAATGCAACTGTAACCAAAACAATGAATAAGGAGGAGAACACAATTAAACATGAGGTGGAACTTGTCCTTGTTGAGGGGAGGCCTGACCATCCAACAAAAGTGGAAGAGGGAGTTGTAGTAGAATAACATCTTGGGATGTCATGTATGGAACCAGATGATGTTGAACCGAACCCGCATGCAGAGCGATGAGCCAAGATATACAAAGATTTATTTATTCAATGTTGAATCTCAAGTCAGCAATTTCTCCACGTATTTCAAAGACCAGATGAAGTAGGTCCTCTCTAGAAGGTGAATCGAACTGAATTGAGTGCACTATTTGAGAATCTTCCATACTAATGTGAGGTGAGCCAGTGGGAGAATTGACATTGTGATTGTCATCTGAACCGAGTGGGTGAGCCACATACACTGAAGGAGAAACTGGAGGGCTAGGGGGGGCCTAAATCCTGCTCCCAAAGATTCAAAGCCATCAACTTCCTCTTCGACCCCGCACCCGCAAATAGATAGCGCTTCCCGCATAGAGAGGATGTTATGGTTCCTAGGATTATGAGGAGGAGGATTTTCATATCTCCTGTTAGGAAGAGGAGATGAGGCTCCCTCGTGATTCCATTGCCTTTCCATTCTGCCACGAGATGGACCGCTTTTCCTTGACCAAGATCTTTCTCTTTCTCTGGGCACGAGGATGAGGAGAAAATAGGCTACATTGCGACAATGGAGGAGAAAAGTTTCCTTGTCCCGATGCAGAGAAAAAACGAAAGAACAAGCACACGGAGGCCAAATTCCCGTTATAATTCCATCTCTTTTCCAATCTAATTTCCCCAAAAAGTAATTCGGAGAATGTTGCATAATGCATCCATTACTGAAGTCTAGAATGTGTTATTGACCTTCCCTTCAATGAAACCTACACCAACTTGAAGATCAAAGTTCTCACACTCAAAGTTATTAACAATATGAGTGATATCATCCTCGACGAGACTTGCCCTTTCCTATAGATGGATGTATAGAGGATCACACTGTCAGCTGGCGTGGATTCCTCTTCCCATCTACATTATAACCATCACCATGACACACCATACAAAGTTAATAAATTGAAGGACATAAAAGTAGACTTTGATCCACTTATGAATACACGAGTCATAATATTGATTTAGATTTACAAATAATATTTATAATATTTATAGATCTATTTAATAATTATTTTAATTATAAATATTCTATATAATATCATAGAATTAAAATAAGGATATTGATTTAACTCTATAATAGAGAAATAATAGATGCATCTTTGAATATATATATATAATATATATAATTTGATGCATCTTTAATATATCTAATTAAAAAGTAAAATTATATAAATTATATCTATTAAAATTATATCTAATTAAAAAGTAAAATTATATATATATATATAATAATTAATTTTACTTTTTAATTAGATATAATTTAAATAGTTTACTAAAAATTGTTTTAACTTTTATTATTTAAATTCAAATTTCATTTTGTAATTGTTTATAATCTAAATTCAAATTTTATTTTGTAATTATTTATAATATAAATTCAAATCTCATTTTGTCATTATTATTATGCATATTTTTTTAATAAATTTTCACATATATATATGAAAACGATATTTTTTTTTATTAATTTTAGTTTATTTTTTACACATTATAATTTTAAAAATCATTTTATATAATTTTAGTTTATCTCTACATCCTTGTTTACCCATTCGAATGGGTATGTATAAGGATGGGCATGAACTTCCCAACAAATCTTACTCACCAAATCCTCTGTTATGAGGCTAAATTACAAATTCAAATAAAATAAAGCAATCACCTTTATCTTCTTGACATGGATTTTGATATGGAAGAGTTTAATCATCTCCTTATCTTCCTTGGGATGGAGGCAACTCAGGTCACCTTCTTTTTCATTGCAATGCAAAAAAAAACATCGTCTACTTCTGATTTGTTCTCTATCACGATGCCTAAATCCATGACTAACATATTCTTTTTCTTGGCTTCCTTCTTGCACTTCTTTGGATTCAAGGTTGGATATAGCTTCCAAAACTTATCTTTGGTATTACCGTTGACATTGCAATGGTTATAGTGGTTACTTGGATCCTTGCATTGATGTGTAGTGGTTGTTTTCGTATCACCCTTTCCTTTCCCTACTTGGAAGTGTGTTTTTGACCTATCTACTTGGAACCATTTGGTTTCCCTTTCTCCTTATTCATTTCCATATATTGTTCTTGCACATAGGCCTCATCAATGGTCATAGGTTTAAAGAGAATCACTTGCCTCCTTCAATTATTATGGAGACTATCTACATACTTGAGGAGTACATTTGAGTAGTTCTTGGGAGATACCCCCAACATAATGGTTTATTTTCTAAAATCAATGGTGTACTCTTGCAGACTTTGTTTTTGCTTCCGTCGAAAGTAATGTGAATCAATCCATCAATCATATTTGTATTTTAATAGGGTTAAAGTGGGACTTAAAGAGGGATTTAAACACATCCCACTAAGTTACTAAATGATCACCCTACAATCTAAGAGTCTCTACGTGGATTTCCTACCAAGTTTGGGCAAGGCCCTCTAAATTTGGTCAGGAAATGATATATCTTTCTCTTCTCATATGTATGGACATAAAAATAGATTTCTAACTATTACAACCATTGATTCAACTTGACATCATCAATCTCACCTTGATAGGGTTTAATGTCCACTTTCGCTTCCACTTTGAATACAATGTAGGAAGATATGATGTTGGAACTTGATGTCTCTTCTTTGGCTCCTTTTCTATTTTTTCTGTCTTCAAATTTCTCATTGGAGCCAACCTCTAAATTAAAGCTACCAAACTCCATAAAAGGCCCACTTTGGCCTCTAGAGTTTCCATGAGCATCACCATGTTGAAAGAGATGTTAGAGACTTGTGCTTCCAACTTCATAAATCTTTCCTCCAATTCGTCCCTTGGATTTCCATTGTACTCATCTACCATGGCTAAGGTTTGAACTTCTTTCTTTAAGCCAAGTTCTAGATACTATGTATAGTGTCTCTCACTACTAAACCCGGTAATTTAAAATTTTCTGATACCAATTATATCAAATGCACGCATGCTAAAAACAACCGACTAGTTACCCAATATTCTTAAAACATGAATGCAACTAAATTAACATTCACAAAGAAACATACAACTACTTAAAACTCAGAGTAATCACACAATAGATAATCTCACAATTAAATGCACTACAATGAGGATTTAACATGCATATAGTAACATTATGAATGCAACTAAGTAAACATATACATAACTACATATAAATTACACACAACGACATGTGAATACTCCAGAAAAAAATGTATGCACAACAAGTAAATTCCATAAATAAGAATAATAAACAGAGATAAAACACTTATCTTTTAACAACAATGTGCAACTAGCTGCAGGGGACGAACGTTCCACCCAACCATAATTTTTCTGCTCCAAATCTCAGCATCAAATCACCCCTAAGTTGGGGCCGCAAATCCACAAGAAATGGTGTTTCTCCATTGTCCTGATTTTTCCTACAACTATCCCAATCCTATAGATTTCTTCCCCTCAACCTGCACAACCCAAGGAATGAGATTTCCCTTCATTGCACACAGTCCCTTAGGCCTTCCCACTTCCCTCCAGGGCTCCAACATATGTTGGATAAGAATCTCCCTAGTTGGAGACTACATGGATGCTAGCTGCAGGAAAAACTCACAACAACAAGCTCATTCTTGTAGGGTAAATCTCTCCCAAAATCTCACTATATAGGCCTAATAGCATGCTTCTTCATGCATTTGCAGCTCCAAACAACTACCACACATGCCCACTATGGTCGTCTTCAAGCTCTAGCACTATGTTCTCTCTTGCTACTCCAAAAAATAACTGTAAAAACTGTCTTACCTTTCCCATACAAATTTCCTTCTTTTCCCATGCTTGTTTGACTCTCACTCTTCCCCAAAAGGATTTACTTGATTTTTACATTTCTCCCATGCTTTCTTGTACTTAACCCATGCTCTGAATAACTAAATGAGGTGATCTCACACACCAACCCTCTTACATGTATTCAATGATTGGCTTTGGGAACACTCAAACATAAAATATAAGGTTTGTACACACTGATAATTTTATGAAGTGGGTTTGAATTAACAAACACGGGTAATTCCCCCCTTGGACGCCCTCCTAGACCCTTCCCTTCTCTTGTGGAAACTTAGTCCCCATTACTTTGTGTGTGTCCATCTGCAATCAATATTACATTTATTTTATTATTTTGATATATAATGTTTACATATTACGTCATCAACCCCAAGGCCATATATCATATTTACATTATACATTGCTAAACTGGGGATTAAAAACGAGGATGTTACACTATGACATCCCACAAAAACCCTAAAGAAAACTACTATCATACCAATATGATTTGTAAATTGTCGTGGCTATTCCATTGTACAATTCATCACAACGTATCTTACAAGTTTATGCTAACTACTGTGATGTTCACTTATTATTATAATTTAATATTACAAGCATAGTGCTCAAATCCCTGAAATAAATTAAGAATGCAATAAAGGAAACTAAAAAAATAAATACCATGCCATCCACACAATGACCACAAGATGTACCATGGGAAACCTAATATGGGAAATGCTAGCCAAAAGATGAGGACTATCCCTTGCTCTTTTCTTCACATATATAAAATGAAAATACAAAGAAAGATGGAATCATTGTGGAGTTGCAATAGACATTGTGGTTTGAATGGTCGTTGCAAGGTCTTCTACTTCCTTTGTCCTGCTTACAATATCCCACTCCTTTGCTCTAATCAACTACAACCAACAAATCAATACAATATGAACAAAATCCCTTCCTTTCATAGTGGCCTAGCATTTAACATGTCTTGATAGTCACCCAAGGTTAAGGTTTTTTCATGCCTCAACTCTTGATTAGTGTTAGGATTTTGGACAGTGCCTCCAAAAACTTCTCGAAGGTCCACATGTGTGAGTAATGGTCGTTGAGGTGGCATCCATTATGTATTATGGTGGTGAAAACATAGGTCAACTTGTAGGAGGCATAACTTCCTCATACCACCTTTGATTGAGGTGATTTTTACATCGTTGGAAAGCTCTCAATGAGTTTTAGGACCCCAAATCACCAATATAAGACTTACGCCTAAAATGGGATCTACAAGTCCATGACTCCAATTTTTCCATTGTGAAAACCAAAGAGATAGCTCAATTAGTTATACAATATTATTGGACATTTGATTATCAAATTTCCTTAAGTTAGACACATTAATTTACATAAACAAATTTACTAGAGATGTCATCCAAAAATATGAAAAAACATCCCTTAAATTTTCTCACAACCTTTTGAAAAAATCTCAAATTAAATCAACCTATTATTGCCATTTCAAATCCCCCTTTATTCTTACCATGTGACTATAGACTATAGTTTAGTGACTTGAACTCTACACTAACTTTAACAACGTCATTGCTACTTATACGATGTGACAACATTTTGCTTGCTTCATAATTCACAAGCACAAGAAGGGGAATTTTTTTCCTTTTTTCCGTGTGCACAGCATAATAACATAGTCATTGTATTTTTAAAGGGTAATTAACAAGTATTCTCAAGTGTCAACTTCATTCAACATGTAAGAGCTTAATCGCAGGTTCTGGGGACGGGATGTTTCGAATAACTCCCGTAAAACATGACGTGATACTTGCCACTTCTTTTGCTGTAAGAGTTTGGGCAGGTCAAATGGAATTGAAATCTAGAGTAAACAATATTAATTCAAACTTTAAGCAGATCAAATCGATTTAACATTAAATCCCGACAATACGTGAGATCGGAAGA
>CBVK0100862499.1:0-11194 GCA_900067695.1 Picea abies | reverse complement strand
CATAACCCCCCATATCATACCCGACATCCCCCTTTTGTAGTCCCCTCATCGAATTTTTAACGATCTCATTGTACTTGCATGACAATAGAATGACACTGGTCACTCCATGGAATTCTATTAACCCACTTGTTAATTCATTTCCTCCCTCTTTGGTCTTAGGGTAACACAATATACATGTGTCCATAAATTAGACTTCTTAAGAAAGTATTATTAAAATAATCTCTTTTGTTTAAGCCTCCTTAGGCTTTGCCCTTTTTGGCTAAGATTCTTAGCATCCTTTCCCACTGAAGTGGAGTTCGTCCCCCTTACACTTCTTGTTAGGATGGTCTGCATGCAGTCGTGTTTTCTTTCATTAATTTCTAAATGAGAATATACAATACTAAATAAGCTCATTGGCCAAAAGAGGTTCCTAGCTCACCATCCTATACACATACTTGTAAGTACATATCAACTAGGGTTCGGCCCAAGGGTATTACATAATATATGGGAGAAATATTAGTGAACATATTTGAAAAAGAACTAATGCAAGAATGTAAATTAGATCACGAGCAAATTCATAGTTTGATATACATGTTTGTAGGAAAAAAATAACTCTAATTCACATTGTAGACTTTTTTTTTCAATATGTACCAAAATTTAGTAAGTTTATAGATTTCTTTATTATCTTGTATCCCAAAATACACAAAGACTTAATAGTTCTGCAATTTTATCTTGTTTACTAAAAAGTTTCATATATTAGGATACATGGTTAGTATTACAACCATTAGATGAGACTTGGATTCATAGACTAGGAATACATGGTACATACTACAACCATCAAAGATACGTTTTATTCACATTTGTAGAAAATGGTTGTACTCTCAGTTGTTTATGTGTTTGTCATTGTTTTGAGTGAGGAACTAACTTTAAGGTTGTAACTAAGAGGTGATATGAAGATTCATGGTTGTCTATGTGTTTGTCATTGTTTTGATTAAACCATTAACTTCAAGGTTGTAATTAAGAGGTCAGATGAAGATTTGTAGACTAGGAATAAATGGTACATATTACAACCTCCAGAGATTACTTTTTATTAGCATTGTCAAAATCGTTTTATTCTTTATTTATGTGTTCAACATTATTTAAGCCACTAACTTCAAAGTTGTAACTAAGAGGTGATGTGAAGATTCAAAGATTGGTAATAAATTATATGTATTAGAACCATCAAATTTATTTATTTATTGACATTATCAAAGTCATTTTATTCTTTTTTTTATGTGTTTGAAAGTGTTTTGGATGAGCATATAAGTTAGGGTTGTAACTAAGAGTTAAGATGAACTCAATCAAGAAGAGGAGACCTGGGTTGGACAAAACCCTAGCTATCATGACCTAGGAATGTACATCAATGGTATTCTCTAGCCACCTACCACCACCCCCTGATGATCCCTCCCCTATACCTATTCATGAATCTTCACTCCTCCCAAGAGACCCCTTTATGACATCCATTGGCAGAGCCCACAATGATTATCCTAACATCCCTTCTCTTTTTCTTTAAATTATGGTGCATGATCTCTCGTCGAAATGATTGCTAGGAAATTCGGTCAATTCCTTGCATTACGACCCATTGCTTTCCTCTCAGACCATTCATCAAGATCCTCTTAATTATCCTACACATTACCTGCTGACTAAATTGTTATTAAGCATCCTCCCAACAAACCTGGTGCATTCACTATCAAACTGGGACACACCACCAATATTTACTTCAGAGGTGTTCTCCAAGGTGACAAAGCACATTGAATTTTCCAAGAAAAAAGTAAAGAATGTCGTATTGCAGTAATTGGATAAGGATTTCATTCGAAAATTTAGTGGTGGCCCAAGCTCTTAGAAAAAGCATTGAAAAGATGGGTCGCCTTGAAATGGGCCAAAACTCTAGGTTTTGCTTCAAAAACCCTTATGGGATCCATGGGTTATGTCAATTTTCTATTCAGGTATTGAGTAGTGTGGGAAAGGATCAAGTTCATATGTCCCTACTAGGATAACACAACTTTCTTATATATTCATTAATGGACCCTAGGTTTGACCTAGCCAAGGATAGGATTTCAAAAATATTGATGTGGACCAAGCTACAAATCTCCCACTAGAATATTGGACACTAATCATATTGGAGAAACTAGGGTAAGTCCCCCTTGGATCCTAATTCTTCCCCCTTTTGGTCCCTTCCTCATCTAGATTATTCAGCTCCATGGATTCAAAATCTCTCTCTTAGGTACTTACAAATATTAAGGAGATTCTAGCTAGGGAAACCTATATCTTTGAATCAGGGGTCCAACCTTCTCAACCTTGTCCCCTCTCTTGAATTCTCCCATACCCACACCCCCAAAACTAAATCCTTCTCCTCAACCCACCCCTCTTCCCTCTACACATCACAATTAGACATCTCATGTACCCCATCTCCCTATTAACCTCAACCCTCCCAATCTGAAGATCCCCTTTGAATTCACCACCCCTCATCACTTGGAAATTTCATCCCTTTCAGAATTGGGGAAAATAAATCATAGATATTTCACCTAATCTAAAGAAAAACAACATCCCCCACTCATTCCCAAACCTTATTGGGTGGGCTAGAACTAGTTCCTTTCTCGGGCCAGGAAAAATGGAAAACAAGGAGGATTTATAATACAACCAAGGCTATCTCCTAAACAAACATTAAGGTTCAAAAAGCATGTCAACAAACTATCCTTCGGGAACTTAGAGCAATGGAAGCCCCCAAGGTAGTTAAGTAATGAAAATTCTCTCCATAAATTACAAGGGCTTGGGATCCACCTAGAAAATTAGATCCTTGTGGAGGTTACTCTTTGTACATAAGCCAAACCTCTTTTTCACTCAAGAAACCATGATATCGAAGATTGTATGCAAGATGGCCCTAATAAAAATGTTCTGGATTGGTCCTTTGAATCTATAAGCTCAATTAGACTCTCAAGAGGAGTTGCCATAGCCTAGAAGAATAACTTCTACCTAATAAGCGGAGCAAAGGTTGCACATTGTTTGCAAGTCACCCTATTTTTTGATGATTTGAACAAGAATTCAATCTTCTCAAAATAAATGGTCCCCACCAAGATCGACAACTATTTTAGCAAGACATTATGGATAGGGGCCTCCAATAATCCTCCTCACTCGTACCTGGAGGGGACCTTAATTTGATATTCGATGGTGCACAAAAATGGGTCATGTTACCCCCTCTCACCTAGGGGTAACTAGAGGAGATTATTCTTCATGATCCACATTCCCTCTCACCTAGGGGTAACTAGAGGAGATTATTCTTCATGATCCACATTACAGATAATGGTCCCAATATGATGACCAATATTCTCCATAGATAGTGTCCCCTCATATGTCTCTTCCTCATCATTTCTCAGCTCATCCAATGATGGTGGTCCAACACACACCAGGTACATTAGCCATTGTTTCATACAAAGTGTTACATTTAATGTATTGGGTATTTAGGTCAGGATCATGGGTTGAAGTTAGATATTGAATCATGATGCTTGAAAGTTATGATTTTTTCCTTGTTTCACCTTGGTGGCCATCATATGTACTCTATTCAAGTATTTCACTCTTGGGGGAAAGGGGTACTACTGGGAGGCCTTGATAGGGGTAACATACTCATACCTTTCCATACTTAACACTTTCCATATGCATTCATACTGTTGTCCTATCTTTTGGGAATGGTTGTTATAGGTATCCCAAAAAGGTTTGTACTTCATTCTCCTCTGAGAAGAATGAGCTTGAATGCCTGAGGTTGATGCAGTTGTAAGAAATAATGGAAAGAGATTTTTATAAATTCAAAATGCAAAATAAAAATAAAGGGATATAAATGATAAATCAAAAGCCAAGATAGCTTGATCTCTATCCCCTCGCTATGAGGCCATAACCCCAAGTTCCAATACATTGAATGCATATATAAATAAAGGACTTAATTGAATTATCCTGATGTAATAAATGCATAAACTAAAAAGGAGATTGCAAATAAAAATAATGAATATTAAAAGGTAAGATAGAGGTTGAAAGAAACAATGTCGAGTAAAGGGTAACTCAATGCATTAAGCATTCCCTCTACAGAGGCACTCGTGGAGATGGACATCACGCATGACCTTGCATGTAAATGACACCATGACCATGAAGTAAACCATGAGTCATATCACTCATTCACACTTACACTTTAATGCGTTTATCGGGAAATACTCCTCTACTTGGGTACTAGCACAGTACCTAATATGGTTTTATGATGGTCCCCCCATACTTAAACTTGGCAAATTTCATAATGTCAAAAGCTAGTGTGAAGATTGAAGAAGATACCTAAGGTGAATTACTTACGTGGCTTTTGCATTAAATAACAACTCACTTTTTTTTGTTTATAATGACTCTTGTACCCATGATGGTCGATCTCACCTGATTCATTCAGCCCATGGTTGATGATGCACCCTTTGACATGGTCCCTTGGAGGACATTGGTGATGTTTTCCCTACACTTCATGGAGGATGTTGGAGCCTTGATGATGAGCGTTATATCTTGTAATGAATTGGCATGCTTCGTGACACCCTCCAACGCACCTAGGACCTTGGACGTTTCACCTGGGAGTTGGGATGTTGCACCATGATCTTGATGTGTCACTTAGAGAACAAGGATCCCCCACCATGGACATTGCACCACTTTGAGGATGTTAGGGTTTGGTTTGATCACCTTTACCTTGATGATGATAGCACACCTCTTTGTAGAGGTCATGGAGCCATTTTACATGATGACATCATGCTTCGGAGTTAGGATGTTTCATATTTGGAGATGACGTCACACTTGAGGATGATGTGGCATTTGCTTGATCCGACCCAACACTTGTGATGATGAGTTGGAACCTTGTTGATGAGGAGATGTGACTTTATTAATGAGGAGGCATGACTCTTGATGATATTTTGCACCTTTTGGGGGGAGATGTGACTTTTGGAGATTATATCACCCTCATTGAGCCTTCTACACTCACACGTGTGACATTTTTTGAGGGACGGTTTCATATTTTAACATTGTATCATTGTCTTGGAGGCATTTTTTGGGGTCGTCCTAGACCTATCCTCCTTGTATCACAAAAATGTTGTGTATTTAGGGGATTTTAGTGGATATTATCTCAATGAGGGATAATGCTTAGTTTCATCATATATATAGAGGAAGTGATTCCTCATTATTCTTCATTAAACTTATACTTGTCTCTTCTTTATTTTTCTTTTGTCTATAGATGGATAACTTATGCGCCTTCTTGGAGAGATGATCTATGGATGCTTTTTCATGCTTGATGGATGATTTTCATGGTTAGGGTTTCATGGATGAGCATTGGTTTACCTAGTAAGTGATCTTTCTAAACATCTTTTGATTTGTTTATGAATGTGTTAAGTGTGAATGTTCTTATCAAAGTGGTGATACTACATATTACCTTGCATTTTCTTGGATAGATATTATCTTGTAAACCATGAGAAGGTTTGTAGTGGACTACTTCCCTTGATAATAATCTTTTGAAGCTTGTTGAAGAACATAAGAATATTTTCTAGGGTTTGTAGTGGACTACCCTAGTTTTGTTCTTGTAGGATAACTTTATAAGGTTTGTAGTGGACTACCTTAGGGTTTTATCCAAGATCCATCTTTATTTCATTTATTAAAGGTTGCTAGAAGACATAGTACAAGTTCTTAGGATTTGTAGTGGACTACTCTAGGGTTTTATCCTTAGGTTCTTTCTTTTACGTTTTGTCTCCAAGGAAGTTTATAGTTTGAATCCATATGCCTAAGAGGAATAATCGGCACTAGTCTTTCTCCCTTGTAGTAAGTTTCAAACCCTGAAATAACCTTTTCTTTTGTTGCTCTAGGGTTATATTAGGCTTTATGGAAATTTACGTTAATTTTTAGCCATAAATGTGTTTGACGTCTAGGGTTTTATTGACAAATCATCTTCAAAGTGTATCTTGCTATAATTCATTACATTGCTGATTTAATTTTCAGCCCTTTAGGGCTTGATGTATTACATTCTTAGAGATGATATATGCTACTTACATTTCAACAAGTGATTGTTTATTAAACCCTAGTTTAACTTGTATTATTTTAACCCTAGTTTCATTAATTTCTCACTTCTTTAAAGGGTTGATTTATTGTTGTTGTCATAACTTGATATTTTGATGAAGTTTGTCATATTTTACACAAGTTTTGCAAAAACCATAGCTTTTCCTTTGATTTGCAGTGTTTGGGGTACATTCTTGACCTATTTCAACTTGCTAAATATCATTGATTGTCTTGAATACTTCATATATACAAATCTTGAAATTGTTTCATCAAACCACCAAGTACTTACCTTGGAACCTTTTGATATAGTGGTGGTGTGTTTAAGTAATCAATATAGGAGGTCGTAGACTTAATCCCATCTTGTTATAGGATTCCTTAAGGTTGTTAGGGAAGTCTCCCTTATGTTGGATCCATCCTTCACTAAAATGAGTGAAGTGATTTGCTAAGGTGACAATGGCAACACTTCCATGTTACACTTGTCTCAAACCTTGTGAAAGGCTTTGCACAAAGGTGCTATATATTGCGATAACATGGCATGGACCAAAATCCAAACATGACCCACTAGATATTTGTTTTCTCAAAGTGGTTTGAACAAGCATATTTGGTAGATCTTGAACTGATCACTCTTACAACTACATGGTAAAATAAGTGAAGAAGAGACAAGTTAATTGGCAAAAGGCTAGATTGTTTTTTTACCAAGAAATAAGTCCTTGATTATTTTTAGTGATTCATATCTAGTGTTCATCCCATAAGGGTTCTGATCATGAAACTATTGTACTTGAGTTGGATAAGTCCCCTCCTCCACCTCCTCCACCATTCATGTTCAACCGACATTGACTCTCACACCTAAAGAATGTACAAAAATTCACAGAGGCTTTGAAAGCATATCACATGGGACCAAAGAGATCTAATGACTTGACTTCAAAGAAACTTGATCTCAATAAATAGAATCTCAAAGGAATGGAGAAAAGATAATTTTGGGAACTTTGAACCCAAATTGAAGGAGGTTGAAGGTCATATCACAACAATGCATGAGCAAGCAGGCACAAATACTTTCAATATGAAAATTATGGAGGAACTTATAGAACTTGAAAAATAAAGAAACTCTCTACTAGATTAGAAAGAATCGCATCGGCATATGAAGAGTATTGTAATTTGGATCTAAGAAGGAGATAAGAACACAATATTTTTCCATAAACATACACCTAATCAAAATACTTACAACACAATTTGGAGAATGTCAAACCATCGACGTACTATTTGTGAGAATTTTGATTCTATAAGTGAAGTAGGGGTGTCACATTGCAAAGCATTGTACACCCAATATCTTAGAGAAACTCTAAGAAGTGTATTATCTATTGCCTTGACATTCCTCAAGTAGATTAATGAGCATGATAATGAGAACACGATGGCACCAATCTAGGAATAAGAAATCAAAAAAGAATTAGAAAAGTCCCTAGGTCCAAATGGACTTTCCATTAAATATTTTTGGGGCTTTTGGGAGCTAAACCAAGATCTTATATTGATTGTTGAACAATCCAAAAGAGAAGGATGGATTCTTCATTCGTTCAACTTCTCCTTCCCAACAACTATCCCAATGGTTATAAATCCCTCTAACTTTGATGATTTTCATCCAATTGCACTGTGTAATAGTATTTATAAAATAATCTCAAGCATCACATCCTATTTCCTCAAACCTTTCCTCTCTTCTAACATATCACATGAAAAAATGGGCTTTATTTGTAGAAGGGACATATATGATACCATAGGATCCATTCATGAGGTACTCCACACTATCAATACACATAATAAAAGAGACTTCATCTCCAAAATAGAGCTTTGTAAAACGTTTGATTGCATGAATTGGTTGTACCTAAGAATGATATTATTGCAAGTCAATTTTCATCGGCATGTCATCTCCTAGATAGAAGCTTGTACTCCCACTGCTTCATTTGCTATTTTAATCAATAACTTAGCCACCACTTTCTTCATTGCGTCCAAAGGAATCCATCAAGGGTGCCCTCTTTCCCCCCTCATTTTTTTGATCATCGTCGAAGGATTTAACATACTCATAAATTCTACGGTCAAACTAGGAGACATCATGGGAATAAAACTATCGAGCATCATCCATATAACTCATCTCATGTTTGTGTATGATCTTCTCTTATTCAAAAATGGTTCCACCCAGGAAGCCAAAGTATATGCTTGTATCCTTGACCTATTTCGCCATGCTATAGGGATGGAAATCTACAAAGTAAAATTATTCATTTACTACAATCATGTACCTCGGTTTTAGAAGGAGGTGATTTCAAAATTCCTTTATTTCACAGTTCAAGCCTTTGAATCAAAACTCATGTATCTAAGATTCCAACTTAAGCCCAACAACTATTAGATAAATGACTAGACTTCGATTATAGAAAAGTGAAACCTTGGGTCACGCATTGGACTCACAGATGGGTATCCATAGCAGGTAGATTTGTATTGATTAAAAGTGTGCTTAAAGCAATCCCTATCTATTGGTTCACTATTGTTGATCCTCCAAAACATATCTTAAGCAATCAAGAGAAATATTCTTCCATATATGTGGAACATGAACAATGAATAGGGAGGATTAGTACTAGTATCTCGGGAAACTCTATCTTGCCCAACGGAAATTAGAGGATGGGGTATAAAACAATTGGGTAAATTTTCAAAGGACCTCATTGCAAAGGGAACATGAAAATTGATTAGTTGGGTAGGCCTTTGGCAATAAATTTTATATAGAAAATACATTGCACCAGCTTCGATTGAAGGTTGGCTTAGGAACCCCCAAAAATAATATAAAGAGGGATCTAACTTCTGGAAGGAATTAATGTTATCTACACACTTGATCATTGAACACCTTTGTTGGAAAATAGAAAATGGAGAAAGGGTCGGATTAGGAATGGATTGTTGGGTAGGGCAAGATCTGAATTACAAAATGTCGATACAACTAATGGATGCACTTAGGAATTGGAACCTCCTTACATTGCATCAAGTGGTAGTGGATCTCGGGAGTACTCTGCAAGAATGTCACAATGCACATGACATGGGTATTTATGGCTATAAAGGGCATCTCTAGATTGAGAACACCAACAACTTGAATAAAGCAGGGTTTTTTCTTTGAGAGGAGGAAGACAAATTTCTATGAGGAGAAAATACTTTGAT
This sequence comes from Picea abies, assembly GCA_900067695.1. NCBI lineage: Eukaryota > Viridiplantae > Streptophyta > Pinopsida > Pinales > Pinaceae > Picea > Picea abies. The sequence continues at coordinate 1,936 of CBVK0100862499.1, read as the reverse complement.
TAAAATATGCATCATGAGACTAGGGTACAAAATCCAACACCCAACTATGAATCCAGGTGCCAAACCATGTAAATGGACAGAATTATGGAAATCATCAGCCCCTCCTAAGACTATAATGCATGCCTGTTTGGCCACAAAGGGTGAAATCCCAACTTGAGATATGCTAAAGAAACAAGGGTGGAATTGCCCAAATAGGTTCCCACTTTGTGAGGAATAAGAAGAGATGGTATTTCATCTACTAATCCATTGCCACTTCACTTAGGAGGTCTAGACACTATCTCAGAGATTATGCAAAAAGACAATTTAGTGGATATGTGGCAACATGCAAGAGGCTTTGGAATAGTGGTCGAAATCGGTAGTGGCAAAGGACATAAGATTGAAATTTGAGATACTATGGTCTCTATGGATTGTAAGAAATGAAAGTATTTTTCAAAGTCGAGATCCAAACATCTACAGGATCTTATATAAATTGAAGGCAAGTAGAAATCCCTTGCTTCCAAACAAGACTCCCAAAGCTTCTTGTATCTTAGTGCCTCTAGTATTTGATCCCACTTTAACCAAAGGTATTTTGACAAGGCATCCTAAGGAAATTAGGTAATAGTGGGGTTGTAGGTTGGCTCATATTACCCTTGGGAAGAAAATTATCCTTCAAGATTGACATTGTAAGATAAACAAATAATAGGTTTGAATTGATAACAATAGACACATTATTGGACTTAGCATGGCAAGCAGGAATCAGAGCGCTGACAGTTCTCGGGGACTCTAAAATCGTTAGAAATTGGGTAAAGGAATCCACGTCAAAAGTCAACTTTGTGCATCATACTTGCATTCAGAAGGTAAGAGAAAAGTGTTGGAAATTTTAACATATTTCCTTTACACATTTACACAGAGAATTCAACTATTTGAAGTGGATAATCTAGTAAAAGAAGTTGTCTAGGTAACTCCAAGAACAATGCTCATAAAGCATTCCATATAGGATCTTTCTCTACCTAGAATTAGAACCTTATTTTGAGAATATAAATTTGAGGTGAAGTTGTTTTAGATAAACAACCCCTTGAAAGGACACGTGGGAAAGACATACAACTCATGCACATAGTAAGGTGTCTTGTTTGGGTCAAATAGATGATACTCTATATATTTTTGTAGTACCTCCCCATGAAGTTGAAAATGTTGTGAAAGATTCTAAAATAATTCTAGACAATTTATGTCTTAACTAACTATAATATATAGATTTTTTTATAATAAAAATAAAAATATTTTTTTATCTTAAAAAATAAATTAAAAATTAAAATAAAGATATTTACATTGTAGTGAGACCTCATTTAAAAAAAAAAAAAAGGCATTGAGAACTCATTAAAAAAGATGGCATTGAGATCTCATTAAAAAAAAATGGAAAGAAAAAGAGCTCAAGCATATTGGGAAGAAGAAGAATTCAAACATATCAAGAAGAATATGGGAAAATTAAAGTTTCTTGGATTTTAATTTATTAATTTTCACTTTTATTTTAAATTGGATTTCTTAGACCACCCCATTGACAAGCATTGGCCTTTCCCTTTATCAAATTGCAGAGGGGATTCTCAAATAGGAGACGTTATTAGGCTTTTTTAGCCTATCAAAAAACTATGATAGGGGTTATAGTATCGAAAAAAACATTATAAAGCCAAAACATTATAAATCAAATGGCCCGTAATTAACAAGTGTTGGGTGGCATCTTAGTCCCTGCCAAGTAGATTTGGGAATGAAGATGATAGTTGGCAGCTGATAATTATTCATGGTGATAATTTTTGGAAAATGGGGAGAGTCGAGGAATATTGTTAAAAAAACAAAAATTAACAATATGGTAAGTAAAGGGTAATTAGAATAGATGTTTAAAAAATATTAAAAAGATATGTTCAATTGTTTTTTAGAAATGAAATGATAAGAAAATTGTAAATAT
>CBVK0100862497.1:0-12972 GCA_900067695.1 Picea abies | reverse complement strand
CTACCTCGGGTGAGACTTCATCTTCTTCACAGGTGTTGCCAAAAGGGCCAATAGTCAGGGCTTTGTTGGTATGTTTTTGTAGCATTGAACCCTGGGTCTGCCCCTATGCCAATAATGTTGGTACATATTGATGATTCATAGTTTATGTATGTTTGGTGCATGATTGGTACATATTTGGTGCATGGTTTATGCACTCATTGATGGTACAAGTTAAGATATAGGTTGTTGCATGGTTGATGCACTTGTTTATGGTACAGGTTGATTACAGGTTGTTTGGTACAAGTTGTTACAGGTTGTTTGGTACAAGTTTACAATAGTATATCTCACAATGATAGTGTGATAGTGGTTCCATCATTCTACTTATATTTCAGGGAGGTTGTACGAGGAAAGGACAGGTGGTTGTAGCCACCTTTCGGTTGTAGCCCAAGAACATAGGGGATTGTAGCCTCCTTCTGGTTGTAGGCAGAGAATTGGGGAGTTGTAGCTTCCCTCAAGTTGTAGCCGGAGAAATTGGGGGATTGGAGACTCCTTCTAGTTGCAGTTGGAAAAATAAGGAAGTTGGTGCTTCCAATGAATGTAATTCTTAAATACATATAAGAAAACTAATTATGTGGTTTTCTCTCGCTTTGATTTTCCACGTAAAAACACTGGTGTACTGTGTATGTGTATGATTACTAATTTGTTCATTGTTTATTTACTCTGCAACTATTGGATGATAATACTACATTGAGTTGTAGCCATAGAATTGGGGATTTGGAGCTTCCCTCAGGTTGTATCCTGGGAAACTAGGGGGTTGGACCCTCCTTCCAGTTGCAGCTGGAAAACAAAAGAAGTTGGTGCATCCAATGAATGTAATTTTTAAAGACATATAACAAAAATCATTATATGGTTTTCTCTTGCATAAAACACTGGTGTACTATGTATGTGTGTCATTGTTCATTTTTTCATTGTTTATTTACTCTACAACTATTGGATGATAATACTACATTGATATAACACTTGCATTTTGTGGTTAAAAAGGATTAAATTTTTCTATTACTGATTCACCTCCCCTCTCAGTAATGCAACACGTAAACATTTCTTGTGCAGGTTATGTCCAACAGGTATGATGGCATGTGGAAAACTGGTGTTTATCCATCCTTTGGTGTCTGGACCTCTAGGATTTTGGTGGTCAGTTGTTTGGAAATGATGGCTCCCAAATTGAAATTTCTCCCGGAGATTTCCACGGTATATGCCAAGGGCATGCATGCTTTTGAAAACTTAGAGAAATCCTTTTCTCCATACAATCGGTAAATTAAATCCATTAAATACATATAAGACTCCCTGAGGTTTACCATATTGTACCAATCATTTCTCCTATTGATTAAATTATTATAGTCTTTCCACGATGAGGCCAGTAACCTGCTAGTGTCATGGAACTCATAAAATCTGACCACAAATTTTGTATTTAGTCTTTCCTCTGGGCCTCTAAGATTGTAGTTTTTTTGGACCTCTACTAGAATAAAGACACCAACACATTCGCCAACCTCATTATCGACTGTTCATTTTATTGCGTCTATGTGGTTAATCATCCATCCTAGGTTTTCTATGCAGGGAAAAACTAGGGTTCGATAGACCACCATATGTAGATATGATTGCCTAATGTTTTGGAAAACCTGGTCATCTAATATCTTGAAATCCGAGTCACTGTGAAATGTAAACTTCGAGTAATATTATTTTTGATTGATTTTGTTAAAAGTCTCTCCCCAATGTGGGAGCATTAATTTAGATCTGATGCTCGCCTTTACATCCCTGAACGCTCGAGGCCAGGTGAACTATTTCTTAGTGGAAGTTCGGATGACCGAATCCGTTTTTGAAACGAAATCAAGTTCTCTTGTGGAAAATGGTGTCTACCTTTTTTTGATCTCCAATTATTTGATCTTGGGTGTTCTTGGTGAGCATATGGTCATCGTCTTTCTCAGAGGCATATTCTTGCACAAAAACGGAATAATAAGTTGCAATCCAACTGCGACAAGTGTTATTCGATGAAATCTCAAATGTAATCAGTCAAGACCATTCTTACCTCTTCCTCACAGGAAATGACCTAGGATTACTGGTAATTGAAGTGGAACAATGACCTGTTACCTCTTTGATTCTCCCTCTTTCTCCTTCATCTTCTTGGGAGATCATCGATTTGCGAATGGAACACCATGCTTGGGCATAAATATTACAAATTTAACACATACCTACCTTGTCGCATTGATTCTTAAATTCAGGAGCACATATATGATATATAAAATATATAACATAATCCACACCACACTTAGGATTAAATGCAACCCAGGATGGCGGCGCAGGAGCCTGTTATTTTAAAGTTCATCGGTGGATTCATATTTTGAAAGTTGGTCGATGTGCGATGTCATGTTATGGGTTATGTGAAGCTTTTAAATTAAAAATTATGTTGGTTTTGCATGCCATGTCACTAGATCTATGATCCTTGACCTTTCATATACTGGAAACGCTCTGACTCGACCCTTCAGTTCCATTTTAAGGATATAAATTGATCCATATCCAAGCCTTGAGGAGAGGTAACAATTCAACTTTGAGAGCATAGACACTCTAGAGAAATTTCATTAGATATTGATTTTGCGTCCCTTTATCCTTGAAAGTATGAACTTCTTGTTCATCCCCCAAGCTCTTCCTTCTTTGTGATGGAGAAACTTATTGTCTCCTTTATATGAGATTTCCTTTGGTGGAGTATTGAAGTGGTGGAGGCCCAATTGGAGGGACTTAGTTTATCGGTTCCGATATGTTTTGTTATATAATTTTTTCACCTATATACTTATGTTGATTATTTTAATAGAAATACTCTTTTCGTGTCCAATTGATATCTTGCAAATATTTGAATTATTATTCCATGGGCATATTTGTCATGTATGTTAATGGATTATGCTAATATTATATATTATCACTATATGCTTGTGTGTCTTGGTTTTTGAGGACAAGTTACAGATATAGAGATTTGAGTTGCATGCTCAATACTAGTCTTCACTAAACATCCGAACGAGGTAGGCTCTTGGCCTTGTCTCATTAGCATTTCATTTATATAGCATATCTAGGATTAGAGTTGATTTTTTCGTTTAATTCCATATTTTTTGGTTTACCCCGTGCCATAGAGATATTTTACTCGTAAACCCCCCCTCCCCCTCAAAGTACAATACATCAAAAAAAAATGATAAGGAACAAAAAAAATTCGCTAAGCAACTATGTCCTTCACTCCAAGGAGACCTTGCAAATGTGCAAGCTTATGCTCGGTGAATATTTTGTTGAATAGGTAGATGTACATATGGATCAGATGAAGTATATGCAATAATGATATGTCCAAATATATCATCCTTCTGTTATTGTAAAGAAGAAGATCCAAATCCATGTGAAGTTTGGTTGAAACTTTCAAAATTGTGCGGCCATTTCTAGAAAAATGTTGAAAAATGTGTTGATTTTAAAATGCTCATAACTTCATTTCCCAAACTCCATTTCAAACATTGTTTGTTAGAAATTGGATATTTTTCCAATAGAAATTCAAAAATCCAATTTGTTTCTACAAATTCTGCTCATAAAATGTCATAATTGAATCTGATCTGCACGATCCCTGTTTTTCTTCCTGAGATGCATGCATGGGAGTCTCTACATGTGGCTCCGTGGATGCATGAATGGTGCATCAAAAATTTTCTACATGCAAATCCTGATATGAATGGATGATAACTTCAATATGTGATTCATAAAATATATCTAAAATGAAGTAGACATCATCTTCAATGAATCGAACAAAAATTTGTGGAGATACCTGTGTAGAAGGCTCTTCAAACTGAGAGGATTGATCTTCTGGTGAATTTTCTACTAGCTTTGTCTTGTCAAAAATTTTCATGCAATACTCCTTATTCCCAAATAGAACCTTCAATCTGGTACATAATTCGTTTGGAATTGACTCTTGTGATTGATCATCTACTTGATGGAAAATTTCAGGAAAAAATAGACATCCAGATACATCCTATGGTCATATCTTGTCTGTTGAGAAATTCATTTTTCTTATCAATGGAATTAGGATCTACTTTCATTTCCATGGTTATTTGGTATACGCCTCTACTTCTAAGAATAATTAAAATCTTTTGCTTCCATTACAAATAGTTATAAGGCCTGAGAAGTATTGTCGGCATGTAAAACATAGATTCCATCTTTCCTTCTACTTTGTTCCATCTTTGGTACCTGCAAAAGAGTGTTGGTGAATATATTTTCTAGTGGCTTATGGGATCTAATACCATGTATATTTTATGAGATACCTACACAAAATATCTAGCTAACAATGAAGCATACACAACATGCAATTGTGTGAAGAGAAGAGACAAAAAATGGAGGAAAGGATGAAATAATTTCTATTAATTGAATTCCACACTTAAAAGTGAATAATTTACAATAGATATAGGCTACATGAGTAACCAATGCACCATAGTAGTGATATAGAGAGATATAGATACTCACTGATAGACATTGGAGTGAACTGCCACCTAGTCCTAGTTAATTGATCCATGAAATCATCCATCAACTGAGTCACACGTGCGGAAGTGAGAGAAACACATGCAACTGTTGGTGATAAAATGAAGGTTTCCATGGATGAGTGAATTCCACTAGTATAATTGAGTGTAATTGACTCTGACCTGACGATGAATGTCCTATTTTGTAGGGGAATATTCTCTAGAGAGAATATCTCATCTAAGGAAGCATTCTCAACATTCGACTATCAAACTTAGGAAAATAATTATAGGTGAGTGTGCAATATCTCCAACACGTTTCATTGAGACTTGCACAATACCCAATGATATATATTTTTATACATAATAGTTTTGTTTTGAATTAAATAATGAGTAAAACAATATATCCTAAATATTTGGGTATTATGGATTCCATTATTGGCCTATACTCTATTTTGGTTATTACATTTATGTAACTTATGGTTTTTTTTCACCAAGTCTATAGTTATGTTCTAATTATGTACTTACCTTGTTATATAGATATGAGTTTAGGTGGATATCAATCTAGAGGTAATCACAATGATCATGGGAGAAAGGATAGGAAAAAGTAAAAAGGGAAAAAAATAGTTATATTACGTACAATGATGATGAAAAAACAAAGGTGAATAGTAATTACCTATCACATAGTTTATGTGGTTCACAAGAATTGAATCATTGTTGGTGGAGATCCCTCAAATATCCAGTGGAGTTGGTTATCTAATACAACTATAGGTAATTTTTATCTTGTGAATTGGAGTTCTTAATTTTCTCTCTTTTTTCCAAATTAAGGGAAAATTTAAATTTGTAAGTTATGGTAATGTTAATTATGGTTCTCTTTTATGGAAATAAAGTGGTAGTAGCATGAGCATGAGTTAATTGACAAAGAAATGGAATACTCTCTAAATAAAATTTATGTAAAAATGGAGGAGAAATTGCAACATGTGTTAGCTGAGATAAATCACAATTGAAGTGTCTTTAACTAATGTAAGAATTCAATCTGTTTGATTAAAGTTTTCTTTAAGTTTGAGAATTCTATATTTATTTTTAATATCAACTGTTTTAGTTTCCATATAATTGTGTTTTTATAAAGAACTAGAGAAGAAGAATAAGAAGATGATGGTGTGCTTTGGATGATGATTGCAATATTAACGACGTATCAAGGTACGATCGACCCAATTATGGTTGACATTTATTTATTTATTTGTGTTTTCTTAACTAATATTAATATTTCCTTAGGGTGGGAGTAGACCACATGTTTATAAGGAGAACACATAGTATTTTATACATGCACACAAGATTTTCATTTACCATTATTTTTGTAGGGTTCAACTTACTAATTATTTCATTACTAAATATATTTGACATGATTGAGTGAAATTAAAATATCTTTTGGTTTAGAAGAGTATAATGTGGAAAAAAATTCTATCATAGAAAAGGAATTTTATAGTAATATTTTTTCCTTGAAGGGTGGCATGTCTATAATATTAGGAGGTGAGTGAGTGGCATACTAGTACTTATTGGGATTCTTATTATTGATTTGTTAGATTTAAATTCTTCATTAATGAATTGTCAAAATGGCGATTATTGCAATACTAATTTTAGGTTTCTTAAATTTATGTAAAGAAGATTATTGAAAAGGTTAAGTTTGAATCGCCACTCATAATGTCTATATGGAATATTTAGTCCAAATTGTAGTTAATTATGGGTCAATTTTGGATTCTTTCCTTGCTCAAATTATTGTAATGAACATTTTTGAAATATTAATTTTAGATTTATCAAATTAATGTAAGGAAATATTTTTGAAATATTAATTTTAAATTTATCAAATTAATGTAAGGAAATATTTTTGAAATGTTTAGTTAAGGAGGTTTCTTGTAATGTATACATGGAATGCTAACTCTAATTTATAGTTAAATATTGGTAAGATTTGATTTCTTTATTTTTGTAATTGTTGCAAAGACAATTGTTGGAATTTTAAGTTTAGCTTGCTCAAATTTATATAAGGAAAATTGTTGAAAATGTTGAGTCAAAATTGGCACTTATTACAACATATAGATTTTTCACAATTTATTCATACATCTATATCCACCAATAGGGACAAGGTGTTACCCTCTGTTGTTTCATTTCCATGTGTGTCCCACCTAATAATGATATGATATCTCTTTCTATAGTTTTTCTATGATGGACCATTTTCCTTGAGTTACGCCTACATTATATTATATGTATATGGGTGTTAGGAAATGAGAAACACTTCCATGATAAACCTAGAAGACGAGAGGAAGAAATATTTAATCAAGATAGTAAATGACAAACAAAACACATAGTACACAAATATTTTACCCTGGAAACCCAAACAGGGAAAACTAGAATCCCTTGAGCATTCTTCTCTCTGGTTGTCTTATTCATCCAGAATAAAAGGTTACATGCCTAACCTTGGTCCACACCTAAGACACAATTGACATCATACCTTCTTTATTTACACAAGAATAACCCTGCAACCAATTTGACTTACATTTGTATGACCAACAACATTTACGATTACATATTCAAGAGTAGCTTTTACAACATTACAGCATGCCTTCTTTATAGGATTTACAATAGGTAAAACCCTAAAGAAAATGTGCCCAAAAATGGTTACAGATCCATGCATATTATTGACTACAAATCCCACGAATCTCTAGATTTTGTTACAGTCGGATACCAATTCAAATTACCAGTCAACTACCAATCGACCTTCATTTGGTCTTCAGTCAGTTGCCACACTCCCAGTTGTTGACGTCTCATTGTTTGACCTCTTCAAATTTACCCAATCAAACAACCTCAAAATTTGAATTGTTGTTGATTCCTTTGACTTCGTCTTTACCCATTTGAACCACCTTGACCTTCGATTTCAACTGTCAGTCGATCCACCTCAACTAAACTTTCATTGCAAATAATATAACAACCCAAAATTCTCCCACTTTTTGTTTCTTTTATTGAAACCAAGAGGCATCTAAACTATAATTCACATACCCAGGGAAGCGATGCCCATTGACTCTTTACACCAATAGAACTTCAAAACACTCATAGAATTGGTCAAAGAGTCTCTTATTTTTTCCAACATGTCTACTTTCTCCAGCAACACCTTGTTGCTTTCCACCATGTCTCTCATGAAATGGTATTGTACATCAATGCACTTAGAATTATAATGATAAGAAGGGTTCTTTTCTAGAAATATTATTCTTTGATTTTCACAACTTATCGTCATAGCTCTCTGCTCAAACCCGATTCCTGAGCATGGCCTTTGCAACATTCTACTTATTTGCTTCCATGAGTGGTTTTCTTGTATTCAACTTCTGTTGTTGATAGGGATATGACTACATGTCTATTACTCATCTAGTTGATTACTCCACCGAACATTTTGAAGACATATCCATTGGTCCAGTTCCGTTTATCCACATCTCTAACTCATTCATAATTGAAAAATCCATGTACATTTGATTCATTGTCACCTCTAGTTTCTCCTTGGTAGAATATATCATAATATTTTGTTCCACACAAACACCTGAATACTCTCTTGACAATTTTCTAGTGCTCCTTCCCAGGTGTCTACATGTATCTAATCAACACTCCCATTGCATGGGCAATTTCTGGTCGAGTGCTTACCATCACATACATTAGAATACCAACAAAACTTGCATATGCAACACATTCCATGTCCTCTATTTCCTCCTATGTCCTTGGACATTATTCGGAACTTATCCTTTCTCCTAGAGGAATTGGAACCTTATTAGGTTTGCAATCCTTCATGTCAAAACATTTCAATATTGTTTCAATAAAAAATTTATCGTTCAACCAGATCTTTCTATTTACTTGGTCTCTCTTAATATTCATTCCCAGAATGAAGTTTGATGCACCGAGATCCTTCATGTTGAACTTGGAGGATAGTTTCTTTTTCACCTCCTTTATTGTGTCCACGTTGTTTCCAATCAACAACATGTCATCGAAATACAATGCTACATATATGAATCTCCCACCTTCTTCTTTGGAATATATGTAGTGATCAACTTTTCTTCTCACAAACCCCAAACTAAGAATGTATGTGTCAAACTTTTGGTACCACATCCTTAGTTATTGTTTTATACCATGTATGTGTCAAACTTTTGGTACCACATCCTTAGTTATTGTTTTATACCATAAAGGGATATTTTCATTTGCACACAAAATATTTCTTTCCCTTTACTGCAAATCCTTCAGGCTATTTCATGTATATTTCCTCTTCCAGGTCCTTGTGTAGGAACGTTGTCTTCACATACATATATTTTATTTCTATATCAAATGTTTTATCCAGAGACATTAGCACTCTAATTGAATTTAATTTTACCACATGGGAAAAAATCTCACTGAATTCAACTCCTTCGACTTGAGAATATCCTTTCACTACTAGTCAAGCTTTGAATTTCTTGACTTGACTTGTTGCTTTCATCTTCTTCTTGAATACCCATTTGCTACCGAAAATATTTATTCCACTAGGTAATTTTACTAAGTCCCATGTCTCATTCTTATGCAAGGATTCCATCCTTGACCATGACATCCTTCTAGAGTTTTTCCTTTGCTGAGTCAACTACCTCCCTGACCAACTTAGGCTCATTGTCGATGGAAGTTAACACAAATGTGGAATGGAATTTAGGAAGATTATACCTTTCTACCGGTTTTATTACTCATTCTGACGTCCTTACGAATGGGGTTGGTTGTTCCACCTCTCCTTCTGGTTCAGTCAACTCATATGAATCATCTTCTTCATTCCTCAGTTCAAACCACACCTTCTCTATATTATTCTCGGTCTGAACAATTCCTTTGGGCTCAAATTTACTTTTGACTTCTCTGAAGACCAAATCTCAAATGTATAATGGTTTCCTTGATGCACGATCCTAGATTTTATATTCTTTCATTTCTTATTTGTATCCAACAAAAATAAACTTGACTTTCTTCTTGTACAACTTGCTCCTCTTTTCCTTGGGAACATGCAAAAATGCATGACAACCAAATAATTTGAGATGTGAAACTAAAGTCTTCTTACCTGACCATACCTCATGTGGATTCATGTCAACAAGCACCAACAAAGGAGACATATTTAATAGATATTTTGCAGTGTCGATTGCCTCCACCCAAGGATCTTGTACAAGCCCAACACCACTGAGCGTGCTCTTTGGCTTCCACTCCAAATAGTTATGAGGCTTAAGAAGTATTTTCGGCATGTAAAGCATAGATTCCATCTTTCCTTCTACTTCGTTCCATCTTCGGTACCTGCAAAAGAGTGCTGGTGGATATCCTTGCTAGTGGCTTGTGGGATCTGATACCATGTAGATTTTTTGAGATACCTGCACAAAATATATAGCTAACAATGAATTATATACAACATGAAATTGTGTGAAGAGAAGAGACAAAAACTGGAGGAAAGAATGAAAAAATTTCTATTAATTGAATTTCACACTTAAAAGGTGAATAATTTACAATAGATATAGGCTACATGAGTAACTAATGCGCCATAGTAGTGATCTAGAGATATATATATACTCACTGATAGACACTGGAGTGAATTACCACCTAGTCCTAGTTAATTAATCCATGCAATCATCAGTCAACTGAGTCACGCATGTGGAAGTGAGAGAAATTGTTGGTGATAAAATGAAGGTTTCCATGCATAAGTGAATTCCACTAGTATAATTGAGTGTAACTAACTCTGACCTGAAGAGGAATGTCCTATTTTGTAGGGGAATATTCTCTAGAGAGAATATTCTCATCTAAGGAAGCATTCTCAACATTCGACTGTCAAACTTAAAAAAATAATTCTAAGTGAGTGTGTAATATCTCCAACACATTTCATTGAAACTTGCACAATACCCAATACTATATATTTTTATACATAAATATTTTCTTTTAAATTAAATAATGAGAAAAATAATATATCCAAAATATTTATGTGTATTATGGATTCCATTATTTGCCTATACTCTATTTTGGTTATTACATTTATATAACTTATGGGTTTTTTTCACCAAGTCTATATTTATGTTCTAATTATTTACTTCCCTTGTTATATAGATATGAGTTTAGGTGGACATCAATCTAGAAGTCACGACAATGATCATAGGAAAAAGTAAAAAGGGAAAAAAGTAGTTATATTACGTACAATGATGATGAAAAAACAAAGGTGAATAATAATTACTCATCACATAATTTATGTGGTTCACAAGAATTGAATCATTGTTAGTGGAGATCCCTCAAATATCCAGCGGAGTTGGTTATCTAATACAGCTATAAGTAAATTTTATCAAGTGAAATGGAGTTCTTAATTTTCTCTCTTTTTCCCTAAATTAAGGGAAAATTTAAATTAGTTATGGTTCTCTTTTATGGAAATAAAGTGGTAGTAGCATGAGCATGAGTTAATCGAAAAACAAATGGAATATGCTCTAAATAAAATTTATGTAAAAATGGATGAGAAATTGCAATATGTTTTAGGTGAGATAAATCACAATTGAAGTGTCTTTAACTAATGTAAGTATTCAATCCGTTTGATTAAACGTTTTTTTAATTTTGAGAATTCCATATTTATTTTTAATATCAAGTGTTTTAATTTTCATATAATTGTGTTTTTATAAAGAACTAGAGAAGAAGATGATGTGCTTTGGATGATGGCTGCAAGATTAACGACGTATCTAATCGGCCCAATTATGGTAGACATTTTATTTTTATTTGTGTTTTTTTAATTAATATTAATATTTCCTTAAGGTGGCAGTGGACCACATGTTTACAAGGAGAACACATAGTATTTTATACATGCACACAATATTTTCATTTACCATTATTTTTGTAGGGTTCAACTTACCAATTCTTTCATCACTAAATATATTTGACATGATTGAGTGAAATTAAAATGTCTTTTGGATTAGAAAAGTATAATGTATAATGTGGAACAAAATCTTATCATAGAAAAAGAATTTTATAGTAAATATTTTTGGCTTAAAGGGTGACATGTCTATAATATGAGGAGGTGAGTGAGTGGTATACTAGTAATTATTAGGATTATTATTATTGATTTGTTAGATTTAAATTCTTCATTAATGAATTGTCAAAAATTTTAGGTTTCTTCAATTTATATAAAGAAGATTGTTGAAAAGGTTAAGTTTGAATTGCCACTTGTAATGTTTACATGGAACATTTAGTTCAAATTGTAGTTAATTATAGGTCAATTTTGGATTCTTTATTGCTCAAATTATTGTAATGAATATTTTTAAAATATTAATTTTAGATTTATCAAATTAATGTAAGGAAATATTTTTGAAATGTTCAGTTAAGGAGGTTTATTGTAATGTATACATGGAATGCTAACTCTAATTTATAGTTAAATATTGGTAATATTTGATTTTTTTATTTTTGTAATTGTTGCAAAGACAATTGTTGGAATTTTAAGTTTAGCTTGCTCAAATTTATATAAGGAAAATTGTTGAAAATGTTGAGTCAAAATTGGCACATATTACAGCATATAGATTTTTCACATTTTATTGATATATTTCTATCCACCAATAGGGACAAGGTGTGACCCTATTTTGTTTCATGTCCATGTCTGTCCCACATAATAATGATATCATATCTCTTTCTATAGGTTTTCTACGATGGACCATTTTCCTTGAGTTACACCTACATTATCTTATATGTATATGGTGTTAGGAAATGAGAAACACTTCCACACTAAACCTAGAAGAAGGGAGGAAGAAATATTTAATAAAGATAGTAAATGACAAAGAAAACACATAGTACACAAAGATTTTACCCTGGAAATCCAAACAGGGAAAACTAGCATGCCTTGAACGTTTTTCTCTCTTATTTTCTTATTCATCGAGAATAAAAGGTTACATGCCTAACCTTGGTCCACACATTATGACCAACAACATTTACGATTACATATTCAAGAGTAGCTTTTACAGCATTACAACATGCCTTCTTTATTGGATTTACAATAGGCAAAACCCTAAAGAAAAGGTGCCCAAAAATGGTTACAGAGCCACGCAGATCATTGGCTACATATCCCATGAATCTCAAGATTTTATTACAGTCGGCTACCAATTCAGATTACCAATCAACTACCAGTCGACCTTCATTTGGTCTGCATTCAGTTGCCACATGCCTGCCTATCGACGTCTAATCATTTGACCTCTTCAAATTTACCCAGTCGAGACACCTCGACCTTCGACTTGTTTTCGATGTCTTTGACTTTGTCTTTACCCAATTGAACCACCTAAAACTTCGAATTGTTGTCGATTCCTTTGACTTCATCTTTACCAAGTCGAACTACCTTGACCTTCGACTTCAACTGTCAGTCGATCCACCTCAACTAAACTTTCATTGCAAATAATATAACAACCCAAAATTCTCCCACTTTTTGTTT
>CBVK0100862488.1:0-24759 GCA_900067695.1 Picea abies | reverse complement strand
GATCATGGATTACTCTAAGATTGGGATACCATAGTTTGATGGAGAATATTGTCCATTTTGGAGTAGAAGAATGAAGACACACATACATGAACTAGGATTTTATTTTTGGCGATTTGTGGTAGATGGATACAAAGCACCAATCGTTCCTCCAATAGATAAAGGTGGAAAGAAACTTGAATAAAATAATTCAAGAAACATAAGTGCACTCTTGAATGGATTGTCTAAATCAATATACACCAAATTTATGAATTTTGATTCCACAAAGGACAATTGGGTCAATCTAAAGAACATATAGGAAGGAGATAAGAAAGTCAAGGAAGCTAAACTTCAAATTTTCAGAGCAAAATTTGAACAATTGAATATGAATGAAGATGAAAACATAGCTACCTACTTTCTACGAGTTGATGTAGTAAACAATATCAAAGTCCTGTGAGATGAGGTAAATGAAAAGGTCACTGTCAAAAAGGTATTGAGATTCCTAAAAATGATATTTGATTCAAATATTTCAATGCTAGAAGAGAGAGAGGATCTAGCTATACTGACCATGAATAAGTTGCATGGGACACTCACAACTTATGAGATGATAACAGAACAAGAAAATCTGGTTACAAAGGAAGTAGCATTCAAAGCATCTAAGAAGTCAAAGAAAAAGGGAAAGCAAAAGGAAAATTCATATAGTAGTAGCAGTGACATATTAGAAGACGATGAAGAAGTAACCGACTTCATCAGAAGACTGAAAAGGGGAACCGAAAAATATAAAGGTAAGCTTCCATTGATTTTTTTTAATTGTGATGGTATTGGTCATTTTGCTAATAAATGTCCCCATAAGAAAAATAAAAGGAATGAAGAAGATGATTCTAATAGTAAACAAACATACAAAGTCAAAAGAACCAAAACAAAAATTTTCAAGAAAAGCCTCTACACCAAAGAAGATAGCACCTCATCAGATGAAGATGAAGTCGGTGATAGTAGTGATACATAAAGGGTTATATTCATGGAAATATCATATTATGATGAAGAAGGCTCTGAATAATAATATGAATAGGCAGAAGTTGACTACAAAGAATAATTGTTGAGTGCCATAGAAGTTATAAAACGAGAAAAGAAGAAAAACAAGTCACTTCATGCATAACTAAAAGAAAGGGGAGTTCTGAATTTAGACTCTAAAGAACTAGAGAATATGATCACTAAATTATAAATGCAACTGGAAGAAGATAACGGAATTGAAGAAATACTCAAGAAAAGTTAGAATAAAGAGACAAAATCATTAGAAATTTGGAAGCAAAGATTGTCACATTGAGAAAAGATCTTCAAAATAAAAACATGTAGAACAACTCCAAAGTTTTGAACAGGATTATTATCAGTCAAAGGCCAAATCATGAGAATTCTAGACTAGGATACAACCAGACAGAAAATGGATCAAGATCCAAAACAACAGATAAAGAAACAAAACCAAGAAGCTACGTAGAGATAGTCAAAGGATCTGCTAAGAAGAAAGATGATAAGAAGTTTCACAATGAAGATCACAGAGACACTCCTCCACCTAGAAGATTTAGATTTTAGAATCAATGGAAGTCAGAAACAAGAAGGCCTCAAGAAGAAGAAGGGTTCAGAAGAGTAACTTGTTTTAAAATATCTACAACTCCTAGGTATAAAACTATCTTCCTTGGTTTATGTTATTCATGTAATAAATTTGGACATAAGGCTGTAAATTGCAGAGAAAATAACAGGAACATAGACAACTATAAAAGTTATGCACAAAAGGGTTATTCAAGAAGGCCTAGTGAAACATAGAACATAATCCACAATAGGTTTGAATCCTTGAGTACTGATATGGAATGCTACAAGTGAAACAACTTTGGACACATGGCCAAAGATTGTAGAATGACAATTCCTCCAAGAGAATCACAAAAGAATCACAACAATCACAGACATGAACCTCAAAGAATATGGATAAAGAAGCAAAATCAATACAACAATGAAGAATGCACACTTGCTCTACAAGCTAAACATAAGAAATGTGGTTGGTATGTTGATAGTGGTTGTTCAAAGCACATGACATGTGATAAGGACAGGTTTCTAACCTTGAGAAAGGAAGGAGATGGACCAGTCTCCTATGGAAACAACAACTCAACCAGAATCATTGAAAGAGGCACAATTAGAATTGGAAATAAGGATACCAAGGAAGAGAATATTCTACTAGTGGAAGATATGAAAAAAAATCTTCTGAGCTTAATTCAAATGTGTGACAAAGGTCACAAACTTGTGTTTGATTCACAGAAGTGCGAGATAAGAAAACAATATTAAGGCAAAGTGGTGGTGACAACTGTGAGAAATTCAAGAAACATATATGTACTAAGTGAAATTGAAAATGAAAAGTGTTGTTTAGGAAATGAGGATGAAGTTTGGTTATGGAACATAAGAATGGGTCACATAAATTTTCATAATCTTTTCAAGGTAAAAAAAAAAGGAAGAATTCAGAGAAATGCCCCATATCACAAATCCAACCAACACTTTATGCAAGCATTGTCACCAAGGAAAGCAAACCAAGACCAGTTTCAAGTCAAAGGAATACTCCACAACAAACTGTTGGAAATTGTGCATATTGATCTAGTTGGACCAACTAGAACAAAGGGGTTGAAAGGTGAGAAATATTTTATGCTATTGGTTGATGATTATACAAGAATGACTGCAATTTGTTTTCTCATGAAGAATTCAAAGGCATTCAAGAACTTCAAGATGTACAAGTAGATGGTTGAAACTAAAATATATTTGAAAATCAAATGTTTGAGATCGGATAATGGAGGTGAGTTTACTTCAAAGGAAATTTTGGACTTCTACAATAAGCATGGGATAAAAAAGAAATTCTTTGTTTCTAGGACGCCACAACAGAATGGATTCGTTGAAAGGAAGAACAAGACAATACAAGAAATGGCTCGAACTATGTTAATGGATTCCAAGTTGACAGATGTATTTTGGGAACAGGCAGTGCATACATGAGTTCACATTCAAAACAAAGGAATGCTCAGAAACAACAGTGATAAAACTCCCTATGAGCTATGGAGAGGAATATAATCGAATGTGAAGCATTTCATAGTTTTTAGAAGTTAATGCTACATCAAAAGAGAAGATGGCATAATGGGAAAGTTTGATTCTTGTGTGGACAAAGGAATACTTGTTGGATACTCAATAACAAGGAGAGCATACAAATTCCTCAATCCTAAGGTCCTAAGGCTCAACAAAATTTTGGAAAGAATCAATGTGACGTTTGATGACACAAGTGGATGAAGAATAAAAGAAGAAGAAAAGGATTCAATAGAACAGGTTCACGAAGAAGAAGCAAAGGAAGAAGTAGCAGTAGAAGAGGAAGATGAATAAGAGTAGTTAGAAGCATAATAGAAAGAACATAAATATCCTCAAGTACCTCCAAAGACACCTAGCATACGAATACAAAAGAATCATCCATCATATCATATTATAAGGAACAAAGATGCATGAGTTGAAACTAGAAGAAGAATTCATTCACCAAAACAACTGCACCTAGCACTCTTATCTACAATTAAGACAAACAATTTTGAAGAAGAAATAAAGGATGAATTTTAGATAAAATCCATGGCTAAAGAGTTAGATCAGATAGAGAAGAATGACACATGGGAACTAGTTCCAAGGCCAAGGTAGAATAATTTGATCAGTACAAAGTGGGTCTTCAGAAACAAATTGAACGAAGATGGACAGGTTACCAGGAACAAACCTAGATTGGTATGTAAAGGATACACTCAGGTTGAAGTTATAGACTTTGAAGAGACATTTTTTCCAGTTTCCAAAATGGAAGCAATCATATTGATCCTTTCTTATGCATGCTCCAAGAATATTAAAGTGTATCAGATGGACATGAAATCAATTTTCCTAAATGAGGATCTAGAGGAAGAAGTCTACATTGAGAAACTAGAAGGATTTCAGTTGTTAGAGAATGAAAACTATGTTTGCAGGTTGAAGAAGGCCTTGTATGGTCTCAAACAGGCCCCTAGAACATGGCATTCCATACTAGACATATACTTACAATAGAAAGGGTTCAAGAAAGGGAATGCAGACAATAACCTATATATCAAGGTAAATCAAGATAGTATTTTGTTAATTGAATTTTATGTTGATGATATTATCTTTGGAAGTGATGATGCCAAGGTGAGCCAAAAATTTGCCAAGGATATGCAGGATGAGTTCGAAATTTCATTACTTGGAGAATTATCCTTATTTTTGGGTTTTCATATATGTCAAAGTAACCAAGGCATTTTTATTTCTCAAACCAAGTATATCAGAGAAATGCTAAATAGGTTCTAAATGAAATATTACAAAGCAGTCAATACTCCTATGCAGACCAGTTGTAAGTTAAGTAAAGATGATGAATCAAAGGCTACAGATCAAAGGAAGTACAATTCAATGATTGGCAACTTACTTTATGTGACAATATCCAAACCAGATGTAATGAAGGTAGTTGGACAGGTGGCATGATTTCAAGCAGCACCAAAGGAATCACATGTTCTAGAAGTAAAGAGGATATTCAGATATCTCAACGGTACAAAAGAGTTTGGATTATGGTATCCAAAAGTAAAGGATCTATCACTTATTTCCTACATAGATGCAAATTGGGCAGGTTGCATTGATAACTGAAGAAGTACAAGTGGAGTAACGTTCTACTTGGGTGACTATTTGGTATCTTAGCTAAGAAATAAATAGTCATCAATATCATTGTCTACAGTCGAAGCAGAGTATATTCCAACAACATCATGTTGTACACAGGTTCTATGGATGAAACAAACATTGACAGATATACGGGTTGAGTATGATCATACCATTCCGATATATTGTGATAATACAAGCGTCAATATCTCAAAGAATCCAGTGATGCACTCCAAGACAAAGCACATTCCAATCAATTTTAATTTTCTACAAAAATAGGTTGTAGAGAAGAACATTCGAGTTGAGTATGTTGGGACCAAAGAATAGATTGCAAACATATTTACAAAACCACTTCCAAGGGAATATTTTGAGTATCTTCGCTAGAAACTTGGCATAGTTTTTTTCCCACATTGACTTTTGAATGCTATTCTTATATGTCTTAGAGTTACACGAGGAAGCATTATAAAGAGGATAGTTTAGTTTGGGGGAGAAACCTAAGGGATATTTCAGTCAAGGGGAGCAGCCTTGGGGAGAGTTCAATCAGAGGGAGCAACCTCAACGAGAAGTTACCTTTTCCATTTATGTCAAAGGGGGAGAGATTCATCAGATGCATGGAGAGAGAGTCAGATGAGAGCAAAGACGCATGATTCTAGGGGGAGCAATGGTCACAGGGGGAGCATGAACGATATGAATTCAATGTTGCATTAGAGTGTTTCCATCAATTCCAAAGGTGGAGATTGTTGATTAATTGGGATGGTTTTCATTGATGTCAAACCTTGAAGCAAGTTCGATAGAAAAATCTAGTATCCCCTACAATGTGGTTAAGGAACCTAAGTTAGTTTGAGGAATAATGTAATGAATATCAATGAATTTATAAGTGATATGATTCTAGATGGATAGTACATGTCATGTCATTTCTGGTGATATGTGGTATGTCACGTAGTTCCTTACGGTTGAAAAAATATGGCTTAGTAAAGTTGGAGAACCCTCATGAGTTATCTAAAATCCCCTAGAAGGTAAAATAAGTCAATTTATTCTAGAAGCTCCTAGAAGAATTTTACTAGTCAAAGTGGTTGTAACTGGGACTTAATAATGAGTTAAGTTGTTTCAAAAATAAAATAATTAAAAAATAAATTAGCTGCAACTAGAAGTGGTGAGTTTACTATTTGTGGATAAAGTGGTTGTAAGTGGGAAAATTAGTTAAAATTGGGTTATCTCTAAAAGAAGAAAGTTGGGTAAAATAGTTAGAAGATATCTCCTATAGGAAGCTACTTGGAGAGTATAAATAAGAGAGAAATGGTCTCTTATTAGAACATATTGAGCACATTTAATATCTATTATTGTGAAATTTTTATTGCAGGTACTCATTGACACATCTGAAGTTACACAAGTATGATAAAGCGAAGGTATTGTGATGAGAAAGTTTCATGGTTGTAGTGGAGTGAGAATAGTTCACTAAAACCCTAGTTAGGGTCATCCCTATGGGTCACCCAATAGATGTCTCACGAGGCATCCCCGCGGGTTGAGTAGAGCCTATCACGCGAGGCCCCGCTGGAAATATCGCCTGCCTCATGCAAGGCACTACCAGCAGTGAAGGTTGAGGTGTGTTTCAGGTTGCAGAGGCTGTGCAAAGTCTCTAGGAAGTTCAACAGTGATCAGGTACAATAGATCTATCTACAAGTTCAAAAATTTTATTGGTACAGGTTGATTACAGGTTATTGGTATAGGTTGACTACAAGTTATTGGAATAGGTTTACTACAGGTTGTTGGTACATATTGGTACAAGTTTATAGTGGTATATTTCACTGTGACAGTGGTTTCATCAGTTACTTGACACTTATATTTCAAGGCGGTTGGATGGGCCAAGGATAGGTTGTTGTAGCTGAATAAATCAGGCGGTTGTAGCCTCCTTCTGGTTGGAGCTAGAGAATTAGGGAGTTGGATCTTCCTTCAGGTTGGAGCCTAAAAAACTAGGGGGTTGGAGCCTCCTTCCATTTGTAGCTGGAGAACAAAGGAATTTGGTGCTTCCAATGAATGTACTTCTTAAAGACATATAAGAAAAAACATTCCATGGCTTTCTCACACATTAGGTTTCCACGTAGAAATATTGGTGTATTGCGTATGTGTCTGAGTGCTCATTGTTCATGATTTATTTATTCTACACTTGTTGAATGATATTGGTAAATTGATCATAAGTATAACAAAACTTATATATACTTTGGTTAAAAAGGATTAAAAAACACTATTACTGATTCACTCCCCCTCTTAGTATTCCAACAATTGGAATAAGAGAAGGTCGTTCAAAAGGTAGTATAACAACTGGAAGGAGATCAATGATTACTCTAAGATTGGCATACCACAGTTTGATGGGGAATATTATTCCTTCTAGAGAAGAAGAATAAAAACACACATACAAGCACTAGGATTTGATGTCTAGATATTAGTAGTAGATGGATACAAAGTACCAGCCACTCCTCAAACAAATAAACATGGAAATAAAATTGAAGAAAATAATTCAAGAGCTACAATTGCACTCCTAAATGGTCTGACTAAATCAATATACACCAAGGTTATGCATTGTGATTCCATGAAACAAATCTGGGACAAACTAAAGAACATATACAAAGGAGATGAGAAAGTCAAGGAAGATAAACTTTAAGTTTTCAGAGAAAAGTTTGAACAACTGAAGATGAATGAAGATGCAGACGTAGAAGCCTACTTTCTATGAGTTGATGAAGTAGTAAATAGTATCAAAGGTCTAGGAGACGAGTTAAAGGAATAGTTTTTTGTCAAAAAGGTATTGAGATCTCTACCAATGAGATGTTATTCAAATATTTCAGCATTAGAATATAGAGTGGACCTGGCTACACTAACCATGGATGTGTTTCATGGGACACTCACAACTTACGAGATGAGAAAAAAACAAGACAATCTAGTTACAAAGGAAACAACATTTAAATAATCTAAGAAGACAAAGCAAAAGGACAAGCAAAAGGAAAAGTCAGATAATGGTAGTAGTGTTATAGCAAGATTTGCCTCACCATTGCTATCTTGCACAGAGGGCTTTTTCCCATTTTCCTATGCAGACTTTTCATCCCTTTTTGATGAATCCATAACTAAAAATATATACATTTTTCGACATATATGCTCCCTAACTACTATCCAAGATATGTATATGCTTGTTTCTCCATTACAGCTCGTGTATATCAAGATTTGTGCCAGAAAATAAAAAATAAGGTCAGGTTTCCATGTCACAAAAGAAGATCTCTATTCCTTGGCCTTCCGTATACTGGAAACATTCCGAATCAGCCCTTCAGTTTCATTTTAGAGGCTATAAGACCACAATTTCAAACTACGGAAAAAAAGGAGAAAGGATTCAACTTTGAGAGCAAAGTTACTATGGAGAAATTACTTCATATTGAGTTTGAATCCCTTCATCCCTCAAGTCTGAACACAGTGTTCAGCCCCCAAAAACTTCCCTTATTGTTGAGAGGACCTCTTTTCCTGTTTCAAATGAGATTTCCTTTGGTGGAGGATTGAATTGGTGGAGACCCAGTTGGAAGGAACTTGGTTTCTTGGTTTCCAACCGTGCCAACGCGGAAGTCTGTAATGTGGACACTTCTGCTGATTAATTATTAATAGAAATACTCCTTTCCCATTCTATTGGTATCTTGCAAATATATGATTATTATCCATGGGTGTATTTGTAATGTTTATTAATGGATTACGATATCTGATGTGCCAATCCCTTTTATATCATCACTATCTACTTGCTTTGCTTGTTCATTGAAAACTTATTGCAGGTATAAAGCTTTGGGTCAAAGTGCTTAACGGTGGAACATCATCAAACATTGGATCGAGGTAGGCCTCTTTCTTGTATTGCACATTATTCTATATAGCATATGTTGGAATTGAGTTGATTTTTGCAGTCACATGTGTCTATTGTGGTTTACCCTTGGCCATAGAGAGTTTTTCCCTTATAACACCTAGATCCATTTGGATCACCCATGCTCCTAAGAAAGATTAGTGTTGAGGGATCGCAGGCCATCCAAGGTTATGGTATATTCCATTTTCCTATCCAATAGGATAATATCCTCCTCTAATTTTATTCATAAAAGTTTGTATGGGCACCATATCTGCAGAAGCAGCATAATGAGGGTTATATACATTTCCTCCAGATGAAGGGGCATTGGGATGGGGGTTGCCCATAGTGTGAAACTGACTCCCTCTAGATGGAACTCCAGAGGACAGAGGTGGATTTGCCATAATAAATGTGTTTTTCAGAATTGGCATGGAGGAAGAGGGGATAAAGGACAGAATATAGGATGTAACTTCTCTGCTCAGCTGAGCACTCCATCGAGGATCATTAAGACTAGGATTAAGCCTGGAATAAAGAGGAGGCCAACCTCCAACTGTAGTATTTGTTTAGGGAATATGGATTCCACCAAATGAGAGAGGAGAATACAGAGGAGCCGTGCCCTTAGGTCTGAAACTAGGATTCTCATTAGTCCCAGGAATAGATTATGAGAATTGTGATGTTATGTTGGGAATACAAAAATAAAATGAATTAGAGACTAGAGGTATTGACTAACAATTATAAACTGGTGTACCAAAAAGAGATATGAAAGGGTTCGTTACTATGGTTTGAGTAGAACCCACAGGTCAGGTAGTAGTAGAGGTGGGGATCTCTAGACCCCAACCGTCGAGGCGAAAGGAGTTGAAGGGATACCACTAATCACAGAAGATATAGGAGTCAAGGGACTCCCTGTGACGTTCAGGCTTGACTCAATACTCATAATTCGAGAATCACAAGTCTAGGAGGTGGAGATATATGTACCACATTTATTAACTTTACACCTTTTAGAAGGAAACTTTGGTAAAGACTCAATATGCAGTGGTAACTTCAAAAAATAGCGATATTTGCGAGGAAGTTGGTCTTACTCCATGATGACTCAAGATTCGAGATATAAAACCAAATACCAGGGCCAACTAATCATCATAGAGCACACCAAAATAAATCAATAAAGTCCAATACACACAAATAGGATATAGTGGCTAAAAAGGGGCCTCCCTTAATAGAGTAGGTATGTCTCACCCAAGAGGGTCCTGAGACTCCCTTCAAAATATTGGAGGTATCAGAATTAGTTATAATGGCCCTCATGGGATTAACAACACAGTCAGTCAGATTCCCACAGAGAGGTAATCCTCCATAAAGGTTGTGTGTTGTCCAACCCTTATCTGACTCAGGGTACCTATAGAATAACTCATGAAAGTAACCTATGTGGCTACCTATGTTAACCAACTAGATTCATCAAAATATAATCAATGTGCAAGAGAACAATTGTAAGTCTGGTCCACCATATGGGCATGGTAACAAAGCCCAAAATACTGAAATCCTCACCTCTCACGGAGGTAACTAGCAAGACCCCCAAATACAAATATAACCCCAGAAATATCTCTGACACTAAGAATGTATTAGAGGGATTATCTCTACAACCAACTTCACATGGGATTATGCTTAACTCTGGTGTGAGTAGAGCCTCCTAATGTCACTAATTACAAAATGGGTTTCACCACTCCTTGTTCAGACACATATGTTTAGTTTAATATCCTTGGAGAATTTTAATCACAAAATCCTATTCCAAGGCCCTATGTCCTACACTTATTTGTGTACCCTGAAAAATACAATCGTTTCTAAGCAATTTTAATTAATCAATGTGAATTTAATGGATTATGCTTACTTAAGAGGTGCAGTCGTGAAACTAATGGTATTATGACTCGGCATAAAAAAAAAAAGCAAATATAAAAAATGTTAAGCGCTCATCTTGAATTTCAAAGAGATGGTATGCTTCTAAGTGCAACTTTTCCATTGCAATCTCTACAATTCAATGAAATTCAATCTCTCCACATGTGTCAAAATCCATGCAAAGTAATCAAAAGAGAAAATTCCATAATGACAAATGAGAAAATGTTTTTGTATTTTCGATATAAAGAAAAGAAAATGCAAGGACTAAATAGAAACTTCACATGTAGACCCTACTGCAAGAAAAATGAGACAAGATAAGAAAGACACCGAGAAGTAAACACTTAGACCAATGTGCAAGGACAACCAATGAAAAGGATGATAAGAAATAATATCGCTTGAAAATTCAACAATAAGAAGGCTTCCTATCACTTTGTAAGAACTTAACAGTCAGGACAGATACCCAAGAAGACTCAGCAGCCAACCAAACTCAGCCAACAAGACTAAAGAGTTTATGTATGCAACTGTTTGAGAAAAACTCGCGTATGTACACACCCTATTTAAGGAGTAAATCTCATGTATATACACGTATGTCAAGGGAAAAACCATGTATACCCAGTAAAACACTGTCAGGTCAAGGGTTAAGCCAAGAAACTTAGGTTCAAAGTAAAAATAGGTTGTCAAGAAATTAGGTGACAAGGAAACTCAAGATAACAGGGAGAAAATCAAGGAGAAAAACACTCCAAACCCCAAAAAAGAAGATCAATCCCCAATATGGTCACCAATTCTATTACGAGGAATATCTCTCTATGGAATGGGGTAAACCACAATTGATGGAATAACACACTAAAATCAACTCTATTCCCAAGTATTCTATATAAATGAAATTCTAACGAGACAAGGCCAAGAGACTACCTCATTCGAACGTTCAATGAATACCACTGTTGAGCATGGAACTCAAAGATTTATGCCTGCAACTTGTCTTAAAAAACCAAGATACACAAGAATATGGTCATAATATATAATTTTAGCATATATATTAGCATAATACATTAACTTACATGAAAAATATTCCCATAGAATAATAATTCAAATATTTGCAAGAGATCAATTGGATGGGAAAAGAGTATTTCTATTAAAATAATCAGTAGAAGTATATAGGTGAAAAAAAATTGTAGCGACACATGTCGGAACCAAGAAACTAAGTCCCTCCAGTTGGGCCTCCATCAATTCAATCCTCAACCAAATGCAAGCTCATATAAAGGATACAATGAGGTTCTCCATCACAAAGAAGGAAGAGCTTGGGGGATGAACAAGGAGTTTAGACTTTTAAGGATAAAGGGATGCAAACTCAATATGAAGTGATATTTCTCCAAAGTGTCTTTGCTCTCAAAGTTGAATTGTTCAATCTCCTTCAAGGCTTGAATAAGGCTCAATTTATATCCTTCAAATGGAACTGAAGGGCTAAGTTAGAGCGTTTCCAGTATATGGAAGGTCAAATATCATGGATCTCGTGACATGGAAAGGACACTCAACATAATATTTAATTTTGAACACCAAACCCAATGTACATAGGTTGTAGTGGAGAAACCTATGTATACGCTTGTGTTCTAATTGATAGGGTGTGTATATGTAGAAAAATGTTCTTTTTTTTCTCTGGAAGGTACAAAAGGGGACTTCAATTCTACATAGGGAAATGGAAAATCCATCCAAGCAAGTTGCATGGGGTGAGGAAAAATTTGTTGTAACACCTGTATCTCATGAGAAATATCTTTTTATCTCAGTGGAATCAATTGTCCTCATCTTATCTGTTTTGGCGCAGAATTGATCAGACCAGGGTCCTTCTCAGGTTACCAACAAAAGGCACCAAGTAGTCTAGAGAACTGGCATTTTCATCTCCTCCAAAGAGAATAAGTCTCACCCAAAGCACAACCAAGATATAAAGGTAGGGAAGGGAAAGGAAAGGAGAATACTTAGGTGGGTTTCCAGAACCTTCAATATTTACCATGATCTTGCGGAAAATAGACTAACTATAGAATATATCTAAATGCTTTCATATTGGAACTAAAGATACTCAAGTTGCGAAAGCATTTGTACACAGAGATATCATATTGATATTATCAAGCATAAAGAATTATTATAAAGAGACAATTCATAAGCATTAACACAGAATGACACATTATATTTCAAAATTTTAGGTCCTTCTTCATATATTCTCATCAGAGCTTCTCAGGTACAATCTCAGAGATACAAATCAGTACTTTGTTACAACCTTGTGACTCCAGATTCATGTCACAAAGCTCTATCTACCCCTTTTCCAAAAACCGTATACAAATTACAATTACAAAACCTTTTCTCAACTACACCCAACCACAATAGCCAACCCAACCCTTTTACTATAGTATGCATCTCATATAGAGGTTGAGTGGGATCTTCTGGCTTTAGGATCACATGCTTTCTTTTTCTGTTGTAACTTCTTTTGGGTTGATGGTGTTGCATTGTCCCTTTTCGCAACTGAGTTCTATTTATTTACTTGCTCCACTGTCCAACTCTTTTTGTATATTGTGCAACTCGTGTTTGATAAAAAATGGGAGTGTAGTCCTTCTTGCGCAACTTCAAACCCCAAAAATGAAGGGACAAAAAAGCTTCGACCACAAGCCTTGACTCGCCCTCTTTCCATGCTTTCTTGTTGGGACCCTAAAAACCTTGAATCGCCCTTCTTCTTTCCATGCTTGTTGGGACCCTCGAAACCTTTGGACACATCCTCACCTTCGATGGAAAGTCCAGTAAGCTAGTGGATTTCCTCTGTGTGGATTGGATATCTCCTATCCAACCACAGACTTTTGTCATGTACCCTGCTGATGAGAAACTTGTTACACCTCGCAAATTCCCCATTGGTGTCGAAAACTGGTAAATCCCTAAGGTTCATGATGATAGATTTGAACAAATTAATGAACTCAAGCTTTGGCACAAACTGCATGCCTCCCAAATCATCCGAAGAAACACTCCATACGACATCAATGTTCATCTGAGGGAACAGAACCTGGTCTGTCAAGTCAAGGTCGAGGAGCTTGACTTGCTTGACCTTCCTTTTGAGATCACCCATGATCTCGACCCGGGGGTCACAGGGCTCGTCTGGTACTACATACTTTGAAACAGAACTTTTTCTCCCTATAGCTCTCATCATGGTGAGTCTAAACTATCAGCAAATTCCACAGGAAAAACAAGGATTGGGGATCACGACTAAGGGTCAAGGGATTACACAAGCTTGCTCCTGCTTTAGAATTTTCAAATCTCTAATTTCTCGCTGGGAAACAATGTGTCCTACGTCAAGTTTACAAAACCTTATACCTGGGCTTAGCTAGAAATTTCTGTAATAATGTTATTCATAACTAACCCTATAGAATCAACTTGGATATGAGTTGTCCGACGGGACAGGTTAATGGGGTAAATATATTGGGTGATATCGTAATTTACTAGGCAAGTTGGTCAAGAACATGGATTATTCAAGACCTTACCGTTTAATGGATGAGAATCCTAGCATGAATACCGATGTAATATTTGTGTATCATAGCTTTATGGTTTCATAGAATTCAGATGGGTTACTGTAGCTATAATAAAGGCTATGACCGGATTGGGTTCGTGTGGCACATGGACTAGGTTTGCATCTAGATTTTCTCTCCCTCTGACCACAAAGGGGTCCCCATCATATTTAATGACTATCATTAATAGCGTCATGGCTCTTCTAATCCTACGTTGTTGAATAAGAATTTCTACATCAAACACCACTTAGACAAAAAATAAACTACATGTCGTGGTGCAACAATGCACTCTTCGACTTTATTAATTGAATTCACAGAAATTGGAAAAACACAAATCTAACTACTATACATGCTCCTTCAGACTAGAGAAATAGTCCTTTAGCTCAGTTATGAGACATATAGGGTTTTAGGTGAGTGCCATTCACCCATCCTGGCCACAGCTTACCATCTAGTTGCACGAGTTTGACTACTCCAGAAGGTCGTATCTCCGCAACTATAAATGGCCCCAACCAATGCATGCACAACTTGTCTAGATTTTTCTGGTACCGACTATCATAAAGTAGGACCTTATCTCCTTGTGAAAATGATTTGGTATTAATGTGTTTGTCGTGGCAATATTTATGCCCTGCTTTCTCAATTGATTGATGGAAGTCTGCTAAAAAAATGGTCTCTTCAAGTTCTTGTAATTCCATGAGCCTCTGCGCAAATGATTCATCCTTCGACATGTGTGTAATATGTGAAATGTATAAACTCAGAGTAATGAATTCTATAGGTACCACATCCTCTTTCCCATAAAATATCTTAAATGGAGTGTACTTATGGAGTTTCTTTGTGGTTGTCCTATAATCCCATAAAGCTATTGGGACTCTGTCATCCCAATCCTCCATGTTTGCGCAACAAACCTTCGTTAATCCTCTCTCCAAAATCTTGTTAAACACTTCCATTGTTCCATTGGCTTGCATATGGTAGCGCCTACTCTTATGATGTTGGATCAAGAAATTTGTTGTAATATTTGTTATTTTACTAATGATAAAATGACCACCATGATCATTGGTTAGACTTCTAGGACATCAAAACCGAGTGATAATACCTAGCAACAGTATCGGTTGAACAATATTGGACAGTTGTGGCCTCAACCCAATGTATAAGGTAATCAGTTGCTGTAATAATATACCTAGCCTTTGAATGCTTAGTTGTGGGGTTGATTGGCCCAATAAAGTCAACCGCTCACTTCTCAAATTCTTGTAGAGCTCTAACTAGTTGAAGAGGAAATTCATCTCATCATGATGGCTTACCCACTCTTTGAAAAATGTCACAAGATCTAGCATAAACCTTTTCATCCTTGAAGAGCGTGGCCCACCATAGTCCATCTTGGAGGACTTTATACGTAGTGGAATTTCCTCCAACATGACCTCACACAACTACACTGTGGCACTCCCACAATATGTCTTGTGTTTCATGATCTAAGACACATCTTCTGAGGATGTTATGTAGTCCCAACTTATACAATTTCCTCACAATCAATTGATAGTCCTCTTCTCTAACCACCATGTGACGTTTCTGAGTTGCAGAGTACGTTTCTGGTTAGGCCCCTGTACTTAAGAATATTGTTATGTCTTCCAAGTATTCTGGTATGGTCTCAACCCAGAATAGGTCTGCATCTGGGAGTTGATCATCGATTGCTCTGCCACTTTCTCCTGACTCTAATCTAGAAAGGTGATCAGACCCCATGTTGCATCTTCCAGGATTAATGATCACTTCCAATGAAAATTATTAAAACAGTAATAACCATCGACAAATTCTTCCTTCTAAAATAGGTTTGTTAACTAGATATTTTAGCACACAATGATCAGTGAAGAACTTAAAATGAGAACCTAACAGATAATGTCTAAACTTCTACAGAGCATAAGTAATATCTAAACCCTCCCTTTCTGTGGTTGTATAGTTTCACTCAGCTTGCAACAACTTCCTTCTAGCAAAGTAGATAGGATTATCCATGGCTCCATCTCCTGGTTGCGCTAAGATGGATCCCAAGGAAGTACCTAATGTGTCTACATACACATGAAATTCATTTTCCCGGTTTGGAAATATCAGAATAGGTGTTGTGTTGAGATTTTCCTTTAGGATATCGAATGCTTTATCACACTTTGGGGTCCACTGGAACATTTAGGACTTCTTTAGTAGATTTTCCAAAGGTGTAGTAATAGTTTCATATCTTCTGATGAACCTGCGATAATACCCTGTGTGCCCCAGCATGGAGTGCAACTTCTTAGCACTCATAGGTGGTGGCATGTTCACAATAACCATAACTTTGGCTGGGTCTACCAGGACTCCTTCTCAGCATACTATGTGGCCAAACAAATTTCCATGTGGCACACAGAAGATACACCTTATGAGGTTCAACGATATCTTCAATTATCTACATCTATCAAACATCAGACTTAGTAGTGCTATATGTTCCTTGAGAAAAATGTATACCTTCCAATCATCCATATATGCTTCTATAAAATTGTGGATAAATTCTCAGAAAGCTTATATTACAATCTAGGAAACAATTGTAAGGGCGTTCTTTAGGTCAAATGGCATCACATTATATGCAAATGACCCCCATTATGTTATGAATGTGGTATTCTTTTTGTCTTCTTCAGAAATCCTTACTTGGTGATACCCCAAAAATCCATCTATGACTGAGTAAGATTATTTCCCTGCAACTTGTTCTAGCACCTCATCAGTAAAAGGTGTTGGGAAAGGGTCATGCACACATGAAGAGTTAAGGATTTTGTAGTCTACACAGACCCTAATGTCCTATGTGCCTTTCTTTCTCTGGATTACTATTGGGCTAACCCATTATGCTTCTTCCACTGCAACAATGAGTCCATCCTCCAGCATCTTGTTTATTTCCCTCTTAACCTTTTCTTTTACTCCAGGGTTAAGGCGATATGGTATATTCCTTACAGGATTTGATCCTGGTTTTAGTTTAATTTTCATCTCTCTCATAGCTCCTTTAATCCCTTTTCTCTCTAAAAAAGTCCTTGGGAACAAGTCCTCATACTCTCGCAACAAGTTATGTATTTCTTGGCTAGTTTTCTCATCCCAGTAATCTCCCACCATAACTATCTTAGGTTGCTCTATAGTCCCTATATTGACTTTGCACAAATTCAATGGATAATTATAAGAACCATCAATCTGGATGGGTATGATGTTCTGGATTTCTCTGCTTCCTTCTGTTTCCTTAATGGCTAAGTTTCTCAATTATTCTAAATCATTCGACCTTTCCAAATCCTTCTCAATCTTATAGCATTCTATAGGTCTATTTTCTGACTTTAGGTGAAGGTTAGATTGAAGTTTTTGGCTATGATTTGCACATACCACTAGGCCTAATTTTCATTCACCAGTATCTATAAAAAGGAATTATTTAATTCTTTGCAGGACTACTTTAAGATCAGGGTACTTACTTGTAAACGAGAAGTCCTTGGAAAATTTATCTGCCAATGTTTGTCAGTCGTTGGTCTATCTTCTTGTTTCTTCATGTGTGTATCAAGATTTCAGAATTGGACCTAGTGAATGGGGAAATACTTGAACTCAAAAGATAGATGGTATTTTCACAATTTTCCACTGTCTCACGCATTGTTCAATATGTGATTTAGGATCAGATTGTCCATTGAATAGTTGCGCAACTTGGAAATCCATCCACCTCTCTAATTCCATCTACTCCTTATCTTGAAATCTATATTGGATAGTTTGTTTCAAATCTTCCCAATTCCCAACTAAGGCTTTATGATTATTCCACCATATGTCTGGGGTGTCCTAGAGGGATAAATCCAACACTAATATCCTTTGATCCTCCATTATCATTTCTTCCATGTTGGCTAGAAACCTTTCAAGTCCTGGGGTACCATCATATATCGGGTGTTCTCTGACCTCGATTCCAACCCATCTAGTTGCTATGATAGTTGCGCATATTTTTAAAAAAATTTCATGTGAACCTTGTTGCCAACTGTCAAATGCCAGTTTGAAATATTTGTTCATTGATTGTATGCTCCTCCAACGTACTGATCCATCAACAGTAGGATTTATGTAGTCTTCTCTTGTTCCCGATGTCAATTTCTACAACCGGTTCAGGTCTTTTCCCTCCATGTTGTTTTTCATTGGCTCTATGTATTGAGGGCTTACATACGGATCCAAGGGTTCAACTAATTTTATTCCATTTTCTTCAAATGTCATAGTGTCATTCTTTAGGTCAATCACTGCATAGTTTTCATAAGCCCAATCAATACCAAGTAGTGTAGGATAAGGGTCCTTATCCCCCATGATTTTGATCACCTCAAAGTCAGCTACAGTATTCACTCCCGCAACATCGATTTCCACATTCTCCAGCCTTCCTATTGGGAAAATACAATATTGATTGTCCATTCTTAGTTGGATTGGGGAATATGTCAAATGAGGTTTTCCTAAAGCTTCCTAAGTCTTTTTAGGCAATATTTTAACATCAGATCCTAGATCTAACATAACATCCTTAATCTCAAATTCATCTAGCTGGGCTGTTAATCTAAACTCTTTTCCAGTTCGTACTTTCCTTCTCTACACTCTCTGAGTATTCTTCTCAGGAAGATTGGTCCTTATTCTCGTTTCTGGAGATTCTTTAGTTCCTAGGACTAGGTACAATGCATTGCGCAACTTTTTCGTCAACTAGTCATTCCCAAGAATATCAGAAAATAACTGAAACCAAAGGTCAACTACATTTTGTGGTTGCTCAGGTTGTCTCATTGGGACTACAGGGTTCATGGGTGCAGGGGGTGAAGCAGGGACTTGCGCGATCTTAGGTTAAACAATAGGCTGAGGGGGTTTCTCTTGCATCTCAGGGCTAGGGATATTCTGAAATACTTCTATGGAATTTTTAAAGAATAGCTTCTGTTTCAGAGGATCATACTTGTCCTCCTTAGGTGCTGCTTTCTGGATCTGAGGTAAATTGTCAGCATCTGCACCAGTCTTTGCCCCTCCTCGAGTAACGATATTAAGGTTGGGCAGTTGTCCTCTAATAACTCTCTTTATCTCTGAATTGATGAGGTTAGCTCCTCGTTGACGTACCCAATCTTCCCATTTTGCAATTAGTTATGGGTAGTCTTCAGTTGCATGCCCATATCTTCCCATTTTGCAATTAGTTATGGGTAGTCTTCAGTTGCATGCCCATTGGTTCTGCAGTGAGAGCACCATGGTCGCCTTGGATGGGGACAATCTCTAACCATGTGGCCTTGCTCATCACAGTTGTAGCATCTACTTGGTCCTCTTCCCCCGGTTCTTCCTCCTCTGAAGTCTCCTCCAACTCCACCTCCTCGACCTCTTCCCGATCCTTGAGGGGTTTCATTCACCCTGAATGATGTTCGATCTAGTGTGTCTGCAAGTGCATCCAATGCTCTACACTGATTCGTAGCATGTATGGTAGATGTGCAAAACTCATAATGCACAATGTTCGATACTGTAGAATACTTCTGAATAATGGGGCACTGTCTTGGCCCATGCCTATGGATTCGACAAATCTTGCAATACTCAACTAATGGCGCTGCTTGATTACCTGGAAAAGCATGAAAAGGGGTTGGGGTATGGAATGGTAAATTTGCGGATACTTGCGCAACTCCTCCCGTGGGTCTTGGTGAGGGTCCCATTGGATTCTGAGGAAGTCCCATTCCCCTCATCCGTGGACATTCGTTCACCAGATGTCCTTCTGTGTAACATCCGATACACCAAACTTGCGATCATCCTGGTCTGGGTATCGTCAATTCTTGAATCGTCTCCGTAAGCGTTGATATTTTCCCTTGTAGTTGCGCCAAATTTGCATCTGTTGGGGGTCTGGTCACTCTCAGGCTCCCCGGATATCCTGCCATGGCTTCAATCTTCATTGATTGTTCCAAGGCATCTGTTAAAGTGGCTATCTGTTGTTGCGTTAATGGAATCCGTGTCAAAAGTAGCAATCCCTGGATGTACCATTCTCTTTAGTGTTTCTTATGAATTGGATGCGCTAACCTCCCTATAGCATCTTTAAACTTCTAGCTATATTCCCAGGCCGATTCACCTTCCCTTTGTTGAATTTCGCGCAACTCAGACAGAGCTTATTCTTTTGACTAAGGTAGCTTAAACTCCGCTATGAAATTTTTCTGTACCTGGTCAAGTGTAAACTCTTTTCCTTGCACTCCTAGTACTACTGGTTCAATGGCCTTCATGTACCATTTGAGAGCACGACCTCTCAAAGTAGTTTGGAACTCAACCAATTTATTCACATCCAGAGTCCCTTTGGACCTCCAGATTGCTTCGCATAAGAACTAATGTTGCTCAATGTCCCCACCTCCCTTACCCCATAATTCTGGGTATCGAGCAATCAAACCTCCCGCATTACTAGCCATTGTTGATCTTATTGCTCCTACCAAAATAAAACCTAACGGTCCTGGTTGCGATCTACCAGAGGATCCCAATATCCTCCCAGTATTCGCACTTCCCAGTTGTGGCTGACTGAATGAATTTAATGGAGCATGAATAACATAAGAAGGCAATATATAATTTACCACTAGTATAGAAGTCACTTGGGGTATGGGTGATTTGGGGTTGGTGCCACTGGCTTCGGGGTGGGTTTAGTTGATCTGGGGGGTCTCGTTCTCATCCTCTGGAGCGGTCTCTTCAGTCGGATTCCCGATATTTCCTGGCATCGGGGATGAATCTTCTCTTTCTTATTCAAGATCCATTCCAGCTTCATTTTCTCTTGCTTCTACACCTTATTCTCCTTTTCCACCCTCCTGGGGACTTATTTCTCTCTACGCTTCTCTCTCATTTAATCTTTGACTGGCCAGTCTTTCCCGTCTTCTCATATTTCGAAACTCTTCCATCTGTCCTTCCTCTACCTCTCCTGGTCTGAATTCTTTCCACAACTTCTCAGACTATTTTACTACTTTCTTTATCTTACCATGCCACCACTTCTCAACTATGGTGGCTCTTTTCAAGGCTCGCTCATCGCTTGAGTCCATTTCTTTTTTCTCCTGTGTTTTTCAAATAACCCTCTCCCCTCTCTCAGGCCATGAATCCACCCCAAAATCACCCCACCCCAAGCGAGGGTGTTTAGGATGCCATCTCAGACAAGAAAATAGTCAACATCCCCTCCTCCATAAAGAAAACCTTAATCCACAAGGGGATTTCTCTAAACAGTCTTCCCGTTGCATCTTTATTGAAATCTGCTTCTGCCCATGAAAAATATTGATGGTTCTCAACTGCAAATTCAATGATGTATCCTTCCATATTTGTATTGACCCATAAATCAATCGCTCACATTACTGGATGATCCAACTGATGAATCGTTGCAATATTTTATGTATCCCAGGAAAAAGTCTTCTTGACTCATTCTTGGAATTCTAAATCATCTTGGAGCCTATCTATCCAATGGAATAGTTCTTCTAGAAACTTAACCTAGAATATCTCGTACTCATAACTTGATCTTTCTAAGTAAAAGAAAACCTCTCGTGTATCTTTCAGAGATTTCACTCACAGCTCCACTTCTTTCCATATGAAGGTGTCGCGGTTTTTCTCCCACCACAGGTGAATATCAGATTCGTGAATCCATGGAAGCATTCTCCCTACAGGTTCCCTTTTAACGCAGGTCACGACAACAAAACAATTTTGTTGGTGCAAAATTGATCAGACCAGGGTCCTTCTTAGGTTACCAACATAAGGGTATTGAGTAGTCTAGAGCACTGGAATTTTCATATTCTCTGGAGAGAAGAAGTCTCACCTGAAGTGCAACTAAGACAAGAAGATAGGGAAGGGTAAGGAAAATACTTAGGTATATCTCAAGAATCATCAAGATTAAACATATTCTTTCACAAGATGAATTAACAAGTAGCATATTTGAACCCATTCATAACTAATAGTAAAGACAACAAATTTGTGACATCATTTGCAAACAATTTATAACATATTGATCTTATCATACATGAAGAATTAAAGTAGAATGACAACTCATAGACATATACAGAGAATTACACAAAATATTTCAAAATTTTAGGTCCTTTGATATATTATCATCAAAAGGGTTTTTTAGATACAATCAAACAGATACAGACACTTCTTGGCCTTGCCAAAACTAACAAAAACTCTATACTACTGAGAACCAAGGATATCCCTGGCCACTTTCTTTCTTAATATTACAAGAATTCATTACTCTATTAAAGTATTTTATGGCTCTGAAATCATTCTTCAAAGCTATATCTACCTTTTTCCCAAGATGGGAATTAATTACAATAACAACACCTAAATGGAATGAATGATAATCTCGTCAACCCTTTACAATCATATACATCTCGTATATATAAGCTAGTTGGATTTTGACTTCTTTCTTTCTT
Source organism: Picea abies (assembly GCA_900067695.1). NCBI lineage: Eukaryota > Viridiplantae > Streptophyta > Pinopsida > Pinales > Pinaceae > Picea > Picea abies. The sequence continues at coordinate 2,416 of CBVK0100862488.1, read as the reverse complement.
GTTCTTGTTGCAACCTCTTTCTTCAGGCTGGTGTTGCAATGTCTGTCTAACCACTTTTTGTTTCTTTCTCCATTCTTTTGTCCATCTTTCTTCTGACTTGCGCAACCTGCTAACCAAAATTGGGACTGTATTATTTCTTGCACAACTTCTATTACTAAAAAATGAACGGCCCAATAAGGCACCCCTTCATGTTTTATGACACTCATCCGACAATGCCCTGCATGATGACTAGGTTAGTCCCACTTGGCTGAGGTAGATTTGAGAGAGACACCCATCCATGGATGTTAAAGTTGATAAAGGTATGAATTTCTCGAATCTAATGCACTAGGTCTATTACAGGATTAAAGGTATGTCTATATTCATGTTTTGAGGGTTATGTTTTGGTGATGTTATGGTACATGATTGAGGCATGTGTTGGTGATGTTGGCACATGTTGAGACACATCTTGATGATGATGGTACATGATAAGGCACATCTTGGTGATTTTATGGTATATTATTAGAGGTATATATTGTCTATATTGGTATCTGGTTTGGTGTATGTCATGGTGATGTTGGAACATGCTTAAGGCATGCCTTTGGATTATGGTTTGAGCAACATATTGGATATTGGAAACAAGGTTGAGATGTACTTTGGTATATGTTTACATGCTTGAGGCATATCTGGTCTTGTTGATAATGATGATGAGGTATCAATATCAATGATAATGATAGAGATAGCATCAATTGTAGTTATAGGTTGATGTGATAGTGACAGTGACAATGACATGATGATGTATTAGTATTAGTGAAAATTACAAAGATAGTATAAATGGAAGTCATCGGTTGATTTGACAGTAACAATGACAGTGGCAGTGAAAGGTTTATGTATTAGTTATAGTGAAAGTGATAGTGACAGGTTGAGTCTACACTTATATTTCAGGGAGGAAGGATTGGAAAAGGAAAGGGGTTCATATCTTCTTTCCAATTGGTGCTAGATAACACTAGAAGTTGGAGTTTCCTTTAGGTTGGAGCTTGTAAATCAGTGGATCCTAGTCTCCTTCTGATTGGAGACGGAGAACACAGAGAGTCATAGCTTCCTTCAAGTTGGATCTTGTATACTAGGGGATCAGACCCTCGTTCGAGTTGTAGCTGGAGAATTTAGGGATTTGTAGCTTTCTTTGGGTTGGATCCTATAAATAGGGGGTTGGAGCCTCCTTGGAGTTGGTGTTGGAGAATTTGGAAGTTGGTGATTCCTATGAATGTAATCTTTGATATATAAGAAAGCATTTTGTGGTTTTCTCCTATTTGGGTTTCCACATAAATTCTGGTGTACTATGTATGTGGTTATTTGTTATGCATTTTTTATTGAAACTACTATTGAATGAAATCATAAATTTTATGTTGTTGATAAATTTAATGTTCACATGTTCTGATTAAGAAATGGTAAAAGGTGCTCAATATTGATTCATCCCCCCTCTCATTGGTAGTGAATATTCCAACAATAACAACTGCTAGAGTAGGGAATAATTTGACTAAGCACCTCACGTAGTGAGTCACCTATCATCATAGTACCCAAGAAGGATGGAACTTGGTGAATGTGTATAACTACAAAGATTTCAACAAGATCACCCTCAAGAATCAATACCCTCTACCTAGGATCAATTATTTGTTAGATCAACCACAACATGCCAAGTACTTCACCAGGTTGGATCTCGAATCAAGATACCATCACGTACGTGATAAATAATAAGAAACATGGAAGATCACCTTCAACATAGGATACATTTATGTGATTGATGAATGATGTATTGTGTCCTTATTTGCATTCATTTGTACAAGTGTATTTTGATGACATATTGGTTTATATCTCTACTTGAGAAGAGGACATTTCTCATCTCATACAAATGTTAGAGACTCTAAAAAAACATCAATTGTTGGTCAACCTTAAGAAATGTGAGTTTTATCAACAATCACTCATGTATTTTGAGTAAATGATCGATGGAGGAAAACTCAAGATACATCCCACAAATATGGAGGCCATCCTCAAGTGTCTAGTTCCTACTAATGTCACTAAATTTAGGAGAGTTTTTGGGGAATCACAATGCATATGGAAGTTCATGGAATCCTTTTTAGTGGTGGTTGCACCACTCCATGTAATAAAAAAATGTGGGGAAAGAATGAATAGAATCCTTACAAAGTGGAGACATATGCAAGTGGTTATTTTGTTGGAATGGTATTGATGCATGAAGGTAATCTAGTATGTTATCATTCTGAAATTTTTCAAGGGGGGATATTGAACTATACTATGCATGATAAGGAAATCTATGACTTGTTTCAAGATGTTAAGAAGTGGAAGAAATACATTATGGGAAAGGAAACCATTATCCACATTGATCACCAAACATTGCAGTATGTGCATGCCCATAGAAAGCTGC
>CBVK0100862483.1:0-14943 GCA_900067695.1 Picea abies | reverse complement strand
GAGCCCCCTTGCCATTCTACCTTTAATGGGGGGGGGGTCCGGAATTGGACGCGTAACTCTCAAACGGTCGAGATTTACTCATCGGGATCAATGGTTTCCCAGTGGATTCCGGACCCCCCTTGCCATTCTGCCTTTAACGAGGGGGGGGGGCTCCAGAATAGTGTGGCGTGCAAAGTAGGGCCCCTCCCTGTCGTAACATTCACCGTGTCGCGTTTCCCTCTTGCCACCTATATTACACCTAAACGCACGACAGGGCTTGTTCCCATTGGCGGTTCTCTACCCCGTTGTGGTTTACTCCTATTGGCCATTCGTTGACCCCGTGGGAATTCATCCCTATGGGACGCACGTTAACCCTGGCGGGCTTTGGTGGTTGCAGAGTCTGATGTTTGGACATTACTGTAGCGTCAAGGCACGGAATCCAAATAGGCACTACGTTCAAATTGGACCATGATCACGACCCGCGATCGCATGAGAATGGAGAAGAAGAAAGAAAGAACCAGGTTGCGTTGGGTCTCCATGATTATTTAAGGGCTCGAGTCCGACAGAGGACCGGAAAAATTTGAATTAGGTAGTGGGTATGTTACAGTTGAAAGGTGCAAGAATATTTTCCAAGTTTGAATTGAGATCAAATTATCATCAAGTGAGGATAAAATAAGAGGATATCGACAAGACAACATTCAAAACAAGATATGGGCATTATAAATTCATAGTAGTGCCATTTGGGATATCAAATGCCCCAATTGTTTTTATGTGTTTGATGAATGGATTGTTTAGGAAATACCTGGACAAGTTTGTAATTATTTTCTTGGATGATATTCTCATCTACTCCAAGACAAAAGAAGAGCATGAGAAACATTTAAGAATGGTGTTGCAAGTTTTGAGAGAACATAAGTTGTATGCCAAATTAAGTAAGCGAATATTTTATCAAAATAATATTCACTACTTGGGGCATTTTATTTCAGCCGATGGGATAATAATTGATCTTGAGAAAATAGAGGCCATTAGAGGATGGCTAGTGCCAAGAAATGTCATAGAGGTTATATATTTTATGGGTCTTGTTGGTTATTACCAAACATTCATAAATGGGTTTTCAAAGGTTGCAATCCCAATCACTTCTTTAGAAAAGAAGGGAGTGAAATTTGAATGGACTCCAAAATGCGAAGAAAGTTTTCAACAACTGAAATACATTTTGACAAGTGCACCAATATTAAAGATTGCATACCCAAATGAAGACTTTTCAGTGTGCACAAATGTGTGCAAGGAAGGGCTTGGTGGAGTCCTCGGTCAAAAGGATCATGTGGTATGCTATGAACCTAGAAAGCTAAAGGAGCATGAGATTAATTATGCTACATGACTTAGAGTTGGAAACAAGTGTCCATGCATTAAAAATGTGGAGACATTACCTCATGGGAAGAATATTTGAACTAAGGACATACCACTTTGGTCTGAAGCATTTGTTTGGACAACCAACATTAAATGCCAAACACAATAGATGGATGGAATTTATGACTGCATATGACTTTGAAATCAAGCATATCAAAGGAAAGGAAAATTAGGTGGTTGATGCACTCAACATAAGAGCTCATGAAATGCACATTTAAGCCATTATCATGTTCAACACAGATTTAAAAATTTTAGAGGTTGCAAATTTAGACCAACAATATGTAAAAATAAAAGAAATTTTACAACAAGATAATTTAAAACAAAAATTTAATTATTATGAGATGAAAGAGGAAAGAATCCTCATGTACAAAGGGAAAATATATGTGCCAAATTTAGGAGAGCTAAAAAATATAGTGTTGAGGGAAATGCACAATGTGTCATATAATGGGCATCAAGGATATCAGAAGACAATTGCATCTGTAAGAAGCCAATACTTTTGGTTAGGAATGAAGAAGGAAGTGGCTAATTACATAGCCATGTGTCTAGATTGTCAAAAGGTAAAAATAAAGCATAGGCATCCAGTGGGGATTCTATAGCTATTTCCCATTCCTGAGTGGAAATGGGAAGTGGTTACAATTGATTTTATTACAAAGTTGTCCATAATAGTGAAGCACTATTATTCCATCATAGTGGTGGTAGAAAAATTAACAAAAGAAACATATTTTATTCCTGTGAAGACAACACACAAGGAAGCAAACATTGCAGAGATTTACATGAAGGAAGTTTCTAGGATGCATGGAGTGGCTAAGAAAATTGTTTCAGATAAAGATCCAAAGTTTACCTCAAATTTTTGGAAAGGTTTGTTGAAATTATTTGGGACAAATTTAAATCTCAACACAACTTATCACCCAAAGTCAGATGGACAAATAGAGAGGAACAACAAAATCATTGAAGACATGCTCCGAATGTATGTAATGGACCATCCATCAAAGTGGGAAGACTATATCTACTTAGTGGAATTTGATTACAATAATGGGTATCAAGCCTCATTAAAAATGATCCCATTTGAAGATTTGTATGGAAATAAACATAACACACTAGTGAGTTGGGATAACCCAATAGACAGAGTTGTCATTGGGCTAGAATTGTTAAAGGAAATGGAAGAGCAGATGGTAAAGATTGGGTAGAATTTAAAGGTTTCCCAGGATAGATAGAAAAGTTATGCAGATAAGAAAAGAGTTTTTAAATATTTTAAAGTGTGAACATGTTTTCCTCAAAGTGAAAGCGAAGATAAGTTCGATAAGATTGGGTTGCTACCCAAAGTTGGCAGCAAGATATTGTGGGTGATTTGAAATATTAGAAAAGATAGGGCCATTTGCATAGATGATAACATTGTTTGCATCCATGAGAGTGCATAATGTTTTTCATGTGTTATTATTAAATAAATATGTTCCTAACCCTAACCACAGAATTGATTGGACTGTGATCCAAGTGGAAAATGAAGGGGATTTCAGGGTGAACCCAGTACGCATACTGGACTGGAAAGTCAAAGTGCTCAGGAAAAAATCCATAGGGTTGGTAAATGTTCAATGGACCTACTACGGTCCTGAAGATGAAACATGGGATCATGAAGAAACCATGAGAGAGGAATACCCGCAAAGTTTTGAAAATTTTGAAGAAAACATAATGCAAGACTCAATTTTGAGTAGCTAGAGTTCTAGAACCACATGTCAGAGTGCTAGTCAACTATGTTGGGGGCCCTGAAAAAAGAATGGATTATTCCTTTGTTTAATAATGATAAAGGAATGATACACTCTTTGGTTTAACCCTGATAAATTGATGGTGCATTCCTTGGGTCAGCTGGTTGAGAGGAATATGATATTTTGGTTGGAACTATTGTTGTGGTTGTTAAATTGTAGAATTTATTTCTTAAAGTATTGTGATGTAAATGTATATATGTATATCAACATAGTGTGCACCGAGGAAGACACACAACTGTAGGGGATGGGGAATGTAATATCCCCACTATAATCCTCTCTTTATAATGTAGATATGAATATGGCTATGACCAAGTGATGTAATATGCAGATTATATTTCTGATTTTAATAAATATAATGTGATACCAGTTGTTGGGAATATGGATGGATATGGGGGATTATTTATCCAAAAGAGAGAGGAATGCGTATGAGTGTCCAAGAGGGGTTCCTGGAGGAAAATATTGTGGGTATTAATCCAAACCCATGCTTCTGAATTTTATTATCATTGGGGATAACTTCTATTTTCTGATTGAGTGTATGAGAACCCAACCATTGAATACCTATCAAGGGGTGGGTTTAGAAGTCACTTCCATAGTTATTAGAATCATGGGGTTGAAGTACAATCAACATTGGGAAGAGTGTGTAGTTAATGGCCTTAGTAAAATAGAGGAAATTTGTATGGGGGAGAATGGACAATTTTTCACATTGAGTTTTGCATGAACAAGGGGAGAGAAAGGAAAAAGAGCATTTGGAGTTAGATGAAGAAGGTTGGGAATATTCTAGAGCATTTTGGAGAATTTTTAGAGCATTCTAGAGTCGAATATTGAAGATCCAGGTTGTTAGGCTTGAAGAGTGAACTCTTGGGTGAGTTTCAATAAAACAACAATTGTTTGTTGTTATTTTCCTGGTAGTTTTTCCTATCAATGAGTTCTCTTGAGTTCCCAACAGAGAGATTATTGGTTCCCTATGTCACGAGACCCTAATAAATGAATGGGATGCTTGAGGGATTGAGAGAAATGAAGGGGTACATTCCTTGGGTTAGGCATGTCAAGAGGAAGAGAGTTGGAGGAAATATGAGATAGCTATAGGAGAATACCAGTGGGTTGTGGATTTAGAGTTGTGAGTGGACTATTAGAGTCACCCTTCTCTTATGTATTCATAGCCCTATATCGGGGGTGAATTGTTGTTGATATTTAAAACAACGGGTCTATGGTTGGGTGGCACATCCTTCTCAAGCAGTTGGTTGAACAAACATTTTAAAAGATAAGTGTTTAATTATTTTCTGAGTCTCTCTTATGAGTTTTATTGATGTGTTTTTACCTTGTGCATGAGAATGATTTTTATGGGTTGTTGTAGATTATTTTATGTCTACATTATGTTCTTTTAGAATTTTGTAGATGCATTTAGTTATGGGTATCATATTTTAGTTAAAAATGTGTTCAATTCGTAGTTTGTAAGCTACATGAATTAATTAACAGATAATTTTTGAATTTATGTGTATTTTTTGCAAGTAATGTCCCCGAATTAAGTTGGGGGACGTTAGAATGCCCCTCTTCCTCACATTGGAATGTACAAGTTATCAATGACTGAGAATGAATAAATCAAGAAGCAAGTTCAATATTTGCTCAAGAAAGGATTCATCCGACCAAGTACTTCTCCATGAAAATTTACCATTGTATTGGTGCCAAAGAAAGTTGGTACGTGGATAATGTTTGTGGATTTTTGGGTATTGAACAAGATCATGGTGAAGAACCATTATCCTCTTCCTCGTATTTATAATTTGTTAAATCACTTGAAGTGGCAGTCAGTTCAATAGGTGAACTCTACTACATTAAATTATCAACATGGGGATCATAAAATGATGAAGTGCAATGCAAAATATATGCATGTCTTAGATTCCAAGATATCCCTAAATGACTACTTATGCAAAAAGGAAAAAAATTCACTTCCTTAGTTGTTGAAACATAGTTTTGTTCAGCTGCAAAAAGAACAAAGAAATGCTAATGATGCAGGAACATAATTAAAATAACACAAATATAATTCCAATACTTAAGATCATCAATCTACTAGACTCTTATAACATTCTTTCAATCACCTGAAGAAATGAGACTTCCTATTGAACATAACATTAAATTTCCCAATTGATGGTTGTTATATTAGTTATTTTTGTGTAAATAGAAATAAATAAGTTTGCAGGAAAAAAATGACAGACCGAACACAATTGATTAAGAAAAGAAAATACCAACAATTAAAGTAAATGAATAGTGTGCTCCTCCTCAGGGGGGTCTCTTGGCGTGGCGAACACTATTTGAAGAAGTTGTATTAACCAGAGAACAACTCATGTAAGAGAAAAGTAACCAAAACTTTGTATTAATTTGAACAACAATGTGATTACAATGATATTATATCAAGAAGTGTGTACATATATATCCATTTGAAGGTATGATTACCCTTTTTTATACAATGCATACAAGATCACACAGATCCAAACTACACAGATGTCAAACCTGACCGCAACTATAATTCTAGGAAAATCTAGTTTAAAGAATCAATCACATATCCCAAATCCTTCACATTTTGAGGAAACCGTCTTCATCGAATTCACTTGGCTTTGTCCTACACAAAACCCATGTGGCCAATTTTCAATATTCGTCTTCATTTTCTTGGAATTGAGCCCGCAAAATAGTCTCTCTATTCTGGCATGGATGTCATAAACTGTTTAGAGGAAATAAAACATGCATGCATCTAACAACTCATGGATATATGGAATAAATTTGCCATCCACGTAATGGAGAAATTCATGCCAAAATGTATGAATTCCTCTCTTGCAATCTTTCTCTCTTTCAGGTGTTAGTTTGATGATGTTGGCTTGCGCAACTCTACCACATGTACATGTTTGATTATAGGTTTGACTTTCATTCTACACTGATTTGGAGGATCCGTGGGATAATTTGATATGTGGATGAGCTTTGGGGATCAATTTGGAGTATCGCACAAGTTGGGGTTCAATCCTGAAGTGATCACATTCCTATAGAACAATGATTTTGCAGCATAAAAGAGTTAAATGGCTAGGCTACATAACTTTATAATAACTAATTAAATCAAGTATGCATAAGGAAGAATGGATTTAAGCATAAAATGAACAATTGACCTTTAACATCCTTCAACACACATGTTTTGTATTTGATCATGATTTTATGGAAAAAAAAAAGAGACAAAATGGGATATAACTAAGTCATAGATATGGGTTTTTAGATGGAATTTTAGGATGGGAACGTGGCAAAAAGATTCTATTTTGAGGTCTCAACATATCCCCCACATGGAAGATGTTGCATGTCCTCATGCAACAAAAACTGCATTTTTCTTCCTTCAACAAAATTTCAAAATTCCAACCCCTTTACTCCTAAGCTTTGTTTGATGCATCAATCAAAATGTTCAAGCCTAAAGAGGAGGCATGTCCCTGCCTCCTTACCTTAGTCATATTTGTCCTCAATCTCTTAATCTTGATTATTCCTAACATGATTTGAATGTTCCATTACCTAGCCTTTATTGCTAGCGATTTCTTTTGGGCTTCCAACTATTCTTTATCCCTTTATAACTAAGCAATGTTGGCCTTCAAGACTACATTTTTGTTTTAATATGATTGTCAAGAAGTGCCAACTCCTTGAGCTCCTTTTTCAATTTCCTAACCTAGACAATTTGTTTTTCTTTCAAGGATGTGAAAGTTGGATAAATGACTAGCTCCTTATCAATTTTAGTAGTTTTATGCATTTCATAATCAATCATGAACTGATTAAATCCCCTGTCTGCTTCATCAGAATCATAAGTTGGAAAAAAAATGTTCTAAATTGGGAGGTAGACTAAGAAATGATTTAGACCTCATCTTTTTATTTGGAGTTCTTCTCTTCATGTTGTTTGTATACTCCTTAAATTCTTCAAGTTCAATGAATTCCTTGTCTTGAGCTTGGATACTATCATGTTATTTTGTAGTTGAAACTTTCATCATACTCTTGGTTGTTTTGCGCATGATGGCCTCTAGATTTCTCTTATTGTCTTGTACAACCTATGCTTTTCCTCCCAGATCACAAGACCTTGAATTCTCATTTTCTATCTTCAATTTTATATCCTTGGCTTTATTAACTTCCTTTGGTGTGCTTCCTTGAGGTCCTCCTTTGGATTTTTGAGGTTCAGAGTTCAAAAAACCTCTTTTTATGTTCTTCTTCTTCTATGTTTCCTTAAGGTAACCCTGTAGCTTGTAAAATAAACACTTTTGATAATTGCAGCTCAAGATCACCAATTCGAGGCTTTGTGCCATCAAAAGAATACCGAGTTTTACTTCAAAGAATGATTGTTGTAACATCTACCAAAAGGAACTTAAGAGATAAAAAATTCCCTCTAATTATCTTGAAAATTGTTTGTTGGAAGAAATGGACTTTGTGCATACTTCAACTCCCTCCATAATAATTCACATTTTTAGAGTACCAAGTTCAACAATTAAATTTGGAAGATCACATCATTCTAGTTTTCCAATATCTAAAGATCGAACTCTTTCCACAAAAGGTGAAAGCTTTTCTCCATATGGACAAGAATCTTATTTTTGTATGTTCAGTGCCTCAATCAATGATTTCATCTTCAACATACCCAAGCTCCTTATTCGAATGGTATTTGTGTTGAATTTTAGAGTTTTTATCTGTTGCATCGAAACTCGCTCGCATATTGTTATCATGAATAGAATGGAAGTCTCTACTAATCCTAAGACTCTAGATCAATTTGTTTGGAAATTCATTGGATTCTCTATGTTCTTCATCACGAAAAAAATTTCCATGAATAATGGGTTCACATGTTTCAATTTTGCAAAGTTAGTGATAATTCCAATGAAAACAAGTCTCTTTATCATAAGGGAAAATGGAAACAAAAATGAATATGAACGGGGGAGGAACTAGGGAGATGTATAAGCTATGATGAAGTCTGTAATTTTTAATGATTAAAATGATCATGCCACTTTTCAAGGCATCATTCAAAGTTATGCATGGTTGGATCACAGTCTTTTTGATTGTATTAACACTTTGAATAGTGCATGTCGAAATGGGATTTCAGCATGCATACATAGTTTTGAGTGTTAATATATATGAACATATAAATAGCTTAAGTTATGGTCTTCATAGGTATAACTAAAGAAATGTCATAGGATTTTAGGATATTTGTTAGGATAGGATAGACTTTAGGGAAAAACAAAGTATACATGTTTTGAAATTCAGGTTTTGTTCATCCTATACATAATCCATAATCCTAATTGCATGAATGATTTAAAAATCTATTACCTCTGTGATTTTACCTATATCCTGAAGAATTATTCACCTATGGAACTGAATTCGAAGCATAAATTAATGTGAAGTATTGGTTTTGTTGTTGGAACTAATGATTGTATTGCTACATATTTGAAGAGAGATTTATGGAATTGAAGATGAAAGCTACTCATGTTGATGAAGAATGGATCCTGAGGAATTATGAAGAATGTTTTTGTTGAAGAATATGGTATGTTATTGATGCTCATGAAGAAATTAATAGTGATGATGAAGAAGAAACCGATATGAGTCCACTGCAAATACAATCTCTAGATTTGAATTTCATGCTTGGAAACTTGTGCAAATTATGAAAATGCCAGAAATTGTGGATGATGGGTAGATGAAAATATGTTCATGACTTGAAACCATATCTAATCCATGATCTAGTCTTAATATGTGTGAAAACATAAAAAACTACAAATCTACTACAGAAAGATAGTTGTAACTGTTTAAAAAAAATCTTGTATTTTTTATTAAATAGGCTTTAAAACATGCCCGTGCATCCCTTATCATGCATTTTCTAAAACTTTAGACCATTTTTTACTCAATTTATCATATTCTTCTCAAAAATCATATTTTATAATTGTTTAATTTAGTCTCGTCTTCTTTCAAATAACATGCAAAAATCATTCCTATAAATAGTTTGTTACAGGAAATTTGGTTGCTACATCACTTTACAGGAAGTTTTGGTAATTGTAGAAAGTCTAAAAAACTACATAATTTCTCTAAAAAACATTCATAAGGAAGAGTAAGATATGATCTTATGTGATTATCCTATGTAATTTTTTTTTGAAAGAAACCTTGATGCTGAGTCAAAAATCAAATGGAAATACTTGAAATTATCTTGTTCCAATTTACCTCTATGTTGTCGTGGCAATGAGAAGAAAATGGGTATTGGGTGCTTGGATGCTTGGGTCAAAAAGTATGTTGAATATTGTCTGAAGAAGATGGAACTGAATGTGCATATGGAACTCAAGGATATGGAACTGAATCTACATATGGAACTCAATGCTCTCTCCCCCCCACACTGAGGATGATGCATGTCCTCATGCATCCTTCTGAAATTTGATATTTGATTTTAGATTTGAAAACTTTATTTTGTTGATCACATTTATAAAATGTATCAAATAAAAAATATTGTTGGAACCAATTCCAAATAACAACCATGAATACTACTACAGAGAATACTGCTATAGGGAACCAAAAACTCTACTATAGGGAAATATATTGCAACAAGAATGGCATCCCCTTTTTATTTACAAATTGTGGAAAATTTTATAATTGTTGATACCACTAAACCATTATGTCTTCATCAAAACTTGAATCCATGATACAATTATTACTATGTGAATGGATGTGCTTACATCAAGCATGGAAATAAATCATTGGATTACTGGTCATTAATGTATGGCATTAACCAATGCGAGATCACTCACAATTGATGTCAATGATCATCAAGGTACCTTAATGCATCATGCCACACACGAATGAATGTGTTTTCATCGAGTAACCTGTAAGATCTGATAGTTGGGAGGAATTAATGCATCTCCACTACTATCAATGAGGAAAAATGTCATTGAGGCATACAAGTTCCAAGGCATTATAAATATTTTTTTATCTTGATCCCATATAGAGTGTTGAATTCGATGGGACAAGGCCTACTAGAAGGAAGACCTTAAGGGATCCCACATCATCCAGTACAAGCATACAACAAAAATGATTCGAAGAACCATAATACAATATTGAAGCAACATGCAGAACTTATTGAGAATTATGCCTGCTAGTTGTTTGGTTTTCAAGAAAAACGCATGTCTAGTTGTGCCAACAAACTGATTTTCACAACTAGACTTATTTTTATCTTTACTATTTTGTTTATTTATTTATTCTTTTATTCTCTCCTACTTTGCTTGAAAAATAAAATCTCTTTCAAGTATAGAAATACTTTCAATGGAGCCATGTGCGTAATAAGATTACAAATAAACTCATATTCAGGTTTTAAAGGTATACTTTGATAGATACCAGAATATGAGAAACTAGTTGCTTTGTTTGATATAATGTCAATAATTGTTGAAGAGTGAAGGAATGTTGTGAACTGATAGGTGCCTGAAACCATAATTCAATGTAGTCATGATGCCTCTGGTCCACTTGTTCACTACCACCATTTTGTATGTCCTCCTTTGGAATTCCATGCAGATATTCCACTATTTGTTGATTAGTCTCTTGAATGCATAACATATCTGATGATAGACATGCTAGAAACTCCTCAATCTTAGGTTCTAACGTCTACCCTCCATCAAATGTTTCACGTGGCTATTTTATATCTTCTAGGTATTCTTCTTGATGTTTCTCATGAAATGTTTGTCTTCTATCACCTCTTGGGATGCAGATACATTCCCGATTGTTGTCAGGATTTTCTCCTCCTGAGATGAAGAGATGTTTCCAACTGCTGCTAGGATATGAGATATTTCTTGGAGTATCATTTCCTCCTTTGCTCAATAATTTTTTGAACATACTTGAATTCTTGTTGTTGGTTGATAGTCCCTATCTTTCATATGGATTAGTGCATGGTGGTTCTTACAACACCCAAAAATAATTTTAAACAACTAAAATGAAAGCACTACTCAAATTAAACTTAAGCAATTTGAAAAAAATGATCATGTACTTGAACTCCACATGTTACTAAGATCATGTTGTCACCAAGTTATCTTTTGACATGAGTTAGTATTTCCATGAATTAGTATATTCATGTATCCTACTTAACATGATTTAAATGGTTGAAGAGAGATTCACTAAACCCTACTTATAGAGAATGTGAAGGTTCTTACCTCTCATATTATTGTCTCTCTTCCCATGCATTCATTCATAAATGCATTTAAATGATAATAAAAAAAATTAATTCCTTTTTGCACTTCCTCGACAATGATGCCAAAAATATCAGTCGATTCAATAGGTGAACTCTACTACTTTAAATTATCAACATGAGGATCGTAAACTGATGAAATGCAACACAAAATATATGCATTCCTTAGCTTCCAATCTATCCCTAAATGACTACTCATGCAAAAAACAAAATTTTTCACCGCCTTAACTATTGAAACATAGTTATGTTCAGCTGCAGAAAGAACAGAGTAATGTTAATTATGAAAGAACATAATTAAAAGAAAAAAAATAGAATTCCAATATTTAAGATCATCAATCTACTAGAATATTATAACATTCTTTCATTCACTTGAAGTAATGAGATATCTTGTTGAACATAAAATTCAATTATTCAATTGATGGTTGTTATATTAGTTATCTTTGTGTAAAAACAAATGAATAAGTTTGCAGAAAAGTAAATGACAGAATGAAAAGAATCGATTAAGAAAATAAAATACCAACAATTAAAGTAAATGAATAGTGTGATCCTCCACAAGGGGGCCTCTTGGCTGGGGGAACACTATTTGAAGAACTTGTATGAAGCTAAACTCATACATGCATAGAATTAACAACTCATATAAGGGAACAATAACTAGAAATTTGTATTAACTTGAACAACAATGTGATTACAATGATATTATATCAAGAAGTGTGTATGACACAGACCCCCCTTCTCCCCTCAGGGTTGCGCAACCCTCGGTCTAGGATCATTCAAATCAAGAAGCCAGATTGACTCTTCGGGCTCCTACTTGAACCCCAAATCAACTAATACAGGCCCCCTTTTCTCCTAAGGTGTAGGTCCTGTGGAACCCGTGGGCCCTTTCTCTAATACTCTTGGAACTTTTAAATTGGCTGGTGCTAGATCCTTCCGCTAGGTCCCTCTCCTTTCATATGACCTTTGCCGATGACCCGACACCTACTCAAAAGGTGATACAGAACTACAGGCTCCAGGTGTTTTCACTATATGCTACGACCAATTCTTCTGAAGTCCGAATTGGCGAATTCCAATACAACGGACGTTAGCTCTTCTTACTAGCCCTTCTCAAATGTGACCTCGGGCTATGACCTAGAACTCAACTCCTAAGCGCTCCAAAAATTCATGCTTCACGTATTCTACTCTTCATAGTTTTTGTGAAGTTTGGACCCACAATTCCTTTTAGACCATATCAATGGTCCTCAACTCTCCAATCATCCAACGACTGAGATTGCTTCGCACTTTGTAATTCACGTAAATTTCTTGGTGTAATTTCTTCAGATTGTGAATTCACAAACATATTTATCCATCGTCACATCCCCATCTTCCACCAAAATCTAGGATCTCTTCATACTTTGGACTTATTAAAAGTCAATGATCCCCCATGTTCTTTCTCCTTTTCCCAGATTCCTTAATCCACTGCCACGTGCTCTCCTCGCAATCAACGGTTGCGATCAATTTGCGACTTCAGAATTCACAGTTCTTCTTTCACTAACCCCTCAAACTTACCAAAATATGAAGTGTCAAAACAACCGATGCCAACCTCCCTGTAATTCTCCCAGATATGACGGTCTGAAATCGTCTGCCTCCCTCCGAAACAGATCTGGTCCGTGGATTTTGGGAAACCTTAAAGGATTCTTCCCCTTGAATACTTCTCATCTCTCTCCCTCCTGATATTGTCTTTCCTTGACTTTCTTTGTTCCTCTGAATGCTTCCTTCGATGATTATTTGAATTTTCAACTTGTGCATGCCTTGCGACAGGTTCTCTTCCACACTCAACTCCTTAATGGGTTCTTGCACACACACTTCACGATTGTTCTCTAGCCACTTCTCTGCGACTAAATCACACTACTCCTCCTGAGCCTTACAAGTCTAAAACTATGTCACACACTCCTTTTGGATGAACTTTCTTTAATCTTGACCCCTGAAGGATGACCTTGCACTCCTTGCAACAATTCTTTTATTCTCGATTGTTCCCCTTAAACAATACAACTTCTGAACGTAATTCCTCCTACACGCCAAATTCAACTATCCCAGCTGAACCTCTGAGTCAAAACAGACTCACTCATGCACTCCTTGCGGACTCCTATTCACCCCTTTCATACATAAGTTTCACGCTACATATTCAAAGCTTCGAGTCAAAATAGACTCGATCACACACACACACCTTGCGGACACTATGCACACCTTGCACTCGCTCATAGAAGAGAAACAATTGAAACTTATTCAATCTTCATAATGACTCATACATTCAACCATTTCAATACATTCATAAGCCATAAGAACCATAAATAATAGAGAATTTAAAATAAACAGTCATATACATTCAATCATCTAGATATATACAACAACAACATACAATTGAGACAATGCTCCTCTTTTATATTCATTCAACAGTCATATACATAGATTCATATAATGTTCTTCACTACTCCTCTGTTAACTACTGATCAACTATATTCTTTCAGTAGTCTCTTCCCATCAACAATAAAAATCTTTTATACAAGAGGGTTCCCTCGAGATTTCCCCTCCAAATACTCTAGGCTATTTTATCGAGATTAAATGATATCAACTAGTTAACATCTATTACAATAAATATTCAAGTCATACAGATAAGAGATAGAGCTCCAGATCTGTACTGCAATCTTCGACATTAAAACAAAATACATCCCTGATCGACCTTATGCGATGGCTCAACCTCCAGGCATTAAATATGCTCATAAATAAAAATATTCTTCAGATATCACATTAATACACCAACTTTGGAATTCAAAATATTTCAAAATACGCACTAGTGTGCCCAGCTGTCTTCCGCTTGTGCTTTGCTGGTGCTGCTCCTACATCAGATATTCCGAGGAAGAGAGAGAGATCAGGGTATATATATATATAGAGTGTGCATCACTTGATTTCCCTACTAGTTCAGGTGTCGTAATCACTATTGACAAGTTTACACTGGGTACCATCAATGAAATATGAGGAAGTTCCTAGAGGTCTCCCCCATGAGGTTTTCCCTGGAATAGGTGTGTGTGAAGCCTTAAGGGTTAGCTCAAGTGGTTTGACTTTCCATGCTAAAGCCATGTTGGTCAAGGAATTCACAAGGTCTAATCTACTTGGATTCCTTGGGTTTAGGCATACATGTTTTTCACTAGCAACATTTACCCATAGTATCATTCACAAAATGTGAGGAAATGCTTAGAGAGTTTCCTTATGGAAATAATGCTTAGGAAACATATGTATATATGTATGAACATCATGAACAACATGCAAACAACATTAGTAGAATTAGGTTTACCTGATGGTACGAATGGAATTCATGCATCGATTCCATTTCTGAGCATGTATTTGAGAAGATAAACCAAAAATAAACAAAGGCAATTCTTAATCCTGTAAATAATTAAGAGAATTTACAAAGAAAATGCAACCAACTTTGGTTAAGTACACACATGCATTCACTTCCATCAAGGCATTCCATAAATAAATTGTCAACGTAATATTTATTTCCCTGTTACTCTTTCCATTGAGATAATTATAACATGGATGGAATTAAAACAAAAATGAATAAAA
>CBVK0100862482.1:0-16840 GCA_900067695.1 Picea abies | reverse complement strand
GTTGCTTCGTGACGCCTTGTCATTGGGTATCTCTCATCTCCGGGTCTATCTCGACGCTCAACTGGTTGTGTCGCAACTAAACAGAGTATACCGGGTTCATGATCTAACTTTACACCGACGATTCCTTAGGGTACGTCTCTTAGAATGAAACTTTGATTATATCACATATTTTCATGTTCCTAGGAGATTAAACCAAATTACAGATACTCTAGCTAATCAAATTTTAGATTGGCATCTTGCCCACATATAACAGAACATGGACATAAACATGGAAATACATTTTTGCACACAGAATCCATAAGACACAAAAAGATAAAAACCATATATAAACATCATAAAATAACCAGATTACATAGATGGACGCAAGCGCCTAAAAAATGGGAATAGTAACGAGTCACCAGGATTATGCCCTCAAAAAATATATACAAGTAGGTTCTCGTGGCACATAAAAAGTCTAAGTCTATTCAGGGCCTATGGGCCCTGTTATAATCATCCATAGCACGGGCTAAATGCCTAAACAATCAGACCCATGTCCGAGGTGCCCCCACAACATGAGGCTGCATGGATGACGGCAGGTCCTCTATCTCTGCCATCAGGACTATGCGAGTGAGCGCAGTGAAGTTCCACTCAATTCGCCTAAGGACCCTCTTGGCCTCTCCGGCTGGGAGGTTCCCTGCTACTGCTGCTCCCCCAGTGGTGGCAGCTGCGACTTCTGGCCGTGGACGATGCATGTTCCGTGCATAATCGGCAGGTCACATGGGTCCCACATCTACATGCAACAAACGTTTACCCGTCAAATACTCTGGCATACAAAAAAATGATATATATAACAAAAAGACATAAAAAATACATATGCAAACAAAAAAACTACAAAGGTGGAAACTTACCCATCTCCCCTCGCTCCTCACCAGGAGGCATGGGTATCTCAGGATCTCTAGAGAAATCTATCCCTGCATACGAGTAGTCCTTGATAACAGGGATCTGTCGTGACAACCAAGCAAAGAAATCATCGTCGAAGGCCTCAACGGTCCTTCCACCACCCTGTCGTGGCAGTAATACTGCCCATCTACACACTGCAGGGAAAGAGGCCTGATGTCCTCGTACTACAACCTGAGGACTGAAACTCATAACTCTCTAAAAAAAAAACGAACACAAAATGGTCCCGAACCCGAAGTTCCTCTGTGTCCGCTATCGACAATCTGTCAATTGCCTCTTCATGCAGTCGAGCAGTGTGGTACTCCAATAAAAAATTTGTGCATTCATGCACTGAATGGCACAGTTCATCTGTCCGCGCAAAGCCTAATGCACGGCTGCTGAGCCGGTAATCCGCCCAATCAGTAACAATATAGTCTGCAGCGCTAAGTTAGTAATCTTGCTAATGGGTACCTGGGAACCCGCACGTTCAGTCCCAGCCTCACAATGCTCATCTATCAATTCTGAGATCTTACTCGGCCCTGCAGGAAAAGTCTGGAAGTTGACTGGTTCCCCTCTCCTTGAGAGGCTAGTCAGAAAGTAAATATCCTCGGTGGTGGGCACCAATGATTTCCCCTCTAGCATAAATGTCTCTGCATCAGGATGCTAGTAGTCAATCAAGGCATTCAGTATCCTTGGTTGCACATGCATAAATGAACATAGAAAGAATTTGAGTAAACCACATTCCATTAACACGACCACAACATTCAGATCTGCAGCAACCAACTCATTGATTGCCTCATGCTCCCTTTCCCTCCACTGGACATACATCCTGCCAACACAACAAGGTAAAGGAGGGTCAATACTTCCTATTAGTTTGATTTTTCATCATAAAAGGGGGGTACACGTAGGCTGTAGAGGTGACAGTCGCATGTACACGTGGGCAGACTTTACTCTGCCCGAGTGTACACGCGGCGTGTCCAGAGACAACCCACGTGTACCTAGGGCTGACCTTTTTAAGGTCGACGCCCACCCAAAAAACCAACTAAATAACTAAATTGAAGTATTGAATAGCTAGATAAGGGAGTTTGTACTTACTTGGTCCAAGCAGAAGTTTGTTTCGTCCACTGTAGCTCCCAGAATCACTATTTTTGGCAAAGGGGGTCTTTTGGCTCCAGAGTCAATTTCCAAATTAGCAATGGTGATAATGAGCTGCCAGCTTCTATTTATAGACTTTTTGGCCTCTTTTTGTCACTTTTTTGGCCTCCCTTATCAGTTTCTTTATACCAAAAACCATTTAGAGTGATCCGAGAGTTATATGTGAGGGATTTGATCAGGTATTGGGACAATTTTTTTTGAGTTTCGAGAAAATATTGACGGTCCATAAAAAAAATTTCAAAAAAAAATAAAAAATCAACTTGAGCATATAGGTTAGGTTATCACCCCAACTTTTGCATCTCGTTGTCCTTTTCTTCTGCTATAGGATCGATCCCATCCGGTTGTGACACGGAACCATCATATCTGCTCTAGGAGTGTCACAACTTGGTGGTAAAGCATACCAGAACATGGATTCCCTAGGTAGGTCCTGGTTGCATTATGGTGTCCATGTCGTTTCTAAAACCACTGTAGGCTTGGGAGTCCGTATAGTCTTTCCTGAATATGAGTTTGAGCCTCATTTGCTCGAGTATTTTTCACTCTTTGTCTTACCCTCAGGACTCCCAAAAAATAACGGGTCTCCTTTTAAGCCCTTTTTAGACCCTCTAAAAATGAAAAGATTGCCGAGCGATCTTGTGGCCTTTCACGCTCGTTAGACTGAAATTTGAAGTCACGTTTGTCCGGCGGTAGTTTACCCCTTTTTCGGTCCAGACAGTAAACTGTACGAACAAAGGTATACTTTATCGAATTCCCATTCTTTAGAAGAGTACTCTCAGGTATAATTTTATTCCTTTTTCGGGCCCAAGGGACTAAATTTACGAAAAAGAAACCCCCATGGAGTCCATAGTTAAGCTCTTTTCAGACTCCCTAAAATTGAAAAGATCGTCGAGTGACCTTATTCTTTCACACTCGTTAAATTGGTCAATAAGAACATTCCTAGTGGAGTCCATAGTTAATCTTTTTTCAGACTCCTTAAAAGTGAAAAAATAGCCGAGTGATCTTGTCCTTATCACACTCGTTAAAATGGTTTTGAATTGACTTATAATCGGTGCTAGTTTATCCCTTTTTCGAACCGACTAGACTATTGTCGAAAAAGGTACCCCAGCAGAGTCTCCTTTTATGCTTTTTCAGACTCTCTAAATATGAAAAACCACTAATATTACCTTCTATGGGCTCGTTAAACTTACATCGAAGGACGTTACCATTGTGTGTTCTATCAACCGCATTTACATACCTTATCCACCAGCCTTGGGACAATTTTCTTTTGCGTCTTAACACCTTTGGCCGTCGGAGGATTTTCCCCAAGTATCATTTTACTAGAACATCAGTCTTGTCCTTGTGCCTTGATCTTGTATGTTTGCAGTACTCGTTCCTCCATTGTAACGTAATATTCCTTTATTCTTTTTCCAAAATTGTTGAAAAGAACAAAAAAATCAAATATACCCCAAAAAGAGGATGGGAAAAGTATTTTTTTTATTGGCAGCATGATGAGTCGCCCTTGGATAAAGCACATCTGTCCATTTGATCATCAGACTATGGGATGTAGTACGACCTTAGGAAGCTTTTCTCGCTATAGAGAGTTGTGTCCTCCACCGTTTGGTTATTCTTCCAAACATATGGAGAGTTTGCGTTGCCTCCTGCTTCGTAGACTTATGATTAACATATATGCTGCCTGAGTCTTATCACTTGTTGTGCTATTGTCCAAGGGAAGTTTGTCACTAAGCCTGAGTCGACCCCTCTGCAATATGTCTCTTGTCCACATACGTGGCCATCCTGAACGTCTAATCAAGTCCTTGTTTGAAATCACTGAAGCCTTCAGTCCGATCATCAAGATTATCAAGTCCATAACCGACGAGCCGTCGAAGACCTCTGGGTAGTGTAGTCGTACACTCATATTACACTCCTACCTGAGTTTTAGAAGATTTTGAAGTTGTTTCTCGAGCTCTGAAGTACAACCATCAGGCCGATTCAGCTTCTGGAAGATGGGTACTCTATATGTATATCTTTCTGATTTCGAGATGTAGCTCCGCTGTGTATTTTTCGCTGCCACTCTTTATAGTTATTTGACATGGATCTACAATGTATTTGATTGGTAGCCATGGCTCTATTTTATCCCAAGCATGGGTATGCCCGCTTTGGTGAGACATTTGTTATTTTGTAGACGACACCTCCTGGTTCCTGATCCTTATGCTCAATCATTTGGCACATCAGTAAAGATTGGTAATGTATTTCGGCCATCAGATGCTCTTCTAACCTCACACATTAGGGGGAATCTGTTATAACCCTAAATTGCAAAGATTATCAAGTCCGTCACCGACGAGCCGTCGAAGACCTTTGGGTAGTGCAGTCGTACACTCATATTACACTCCTACCCGAGTTTTAAAAGATTTTGAAGTTGTTTCTCGAGCTCTGAAGTACAGCCATCAGGCCAAGACAGCTTCTGAGAGATGGATACCTCCTATGTATATCTTTCTGATTTCGAGATGTAGCTCCGCTGTGTATTGTTCGCGACTACTCTTTATAGTTATTTGACATGGATCTACAGTGTATTTGATTGGTATCCATGGTTCTGATTTATCCCGAGCATGGGTATGCCCGCCTCGGTGAGACAGTTGATATTTTTGCAGATGGCACTTCCCGATTCCTGATTCCTGGGCTCACTCGTTCAGCACATCAGTACAGATTGGTAAAGAATTGGTAATATATTTCGGCCATCAGATGCTCTTCTGACCTCACACATTAGGGGGCATCTGTTATAACCCTAAAATGCACCATACAGGTTTACCTGACATCAGGCCTACTCATGCCTCTTCCTAGCCAAAGCCATGCTGAGCAAATCCTCAAAAAATCACCTAAAACAAGCAACCCGTGCCCTAACTTCTCACTGGGTGCGGGCAACTGCTTGTTGCCCTTCTACTGCATGCGGGTATCTGCGGGCTAACCCACTATAGCCCGCGGGTACCTAACAAAGCAAAAAATCAGGAAAGTTTCTGCCGGGACACGAGGCTTTTTGTCAGTTAATTGGAACTCCGAGCCATGCATGGCCGAGAGTTCGCCAAAAACCCTAGCTCCTTCTAGCCTATAAAAGGAGGGGTAGGGGTACTAAAGGAGGGGTAGGGGTACTATTCAAAGGAGGAAAATCATAGCAAAGAAAATCTGCCAAATTTCCAAGTCAATTTTGTCCCCAACCCTTTAGCCTTGCCTCAAGCTTTAGGAGAAACTCATGCAGCAGCAGTTGGAGGACAGAAAGAAGAGGAGGAGCCCAGGATCAAGATCGAGGAACGGTGGCCAATCTCAGAAATCATTGTAAGTCGATTTGTATTGATGCTAATAAAAAAGATACTTTTCCCGTCCCGAAATATATAAATCTCATCTATGTTATCTGATTTATGTTTTACCTCTAACCCCCTAGTAGATCAGTAGCATGCATGTATGTTTTTCGTCTTGTTTGCAGGAAAGCTTTGTGGAAGGAGCGGTAGCAGCAAGGAGACAACAAATCAACGGAGGATCTACTTCGACCTTCGGTAAAAGAGGTTAGTTCATTCTTCCAGTGCATGTCTGAGAAAAGGGGTTGAGATTTTGGGTAGAAGGTTGAAGGTTAAATCTGAAGGGTCATGATCTGCGTATAAGCTTAGAACCCTAGCTTATTGGTCTGTAGGGTAGATTACCCCACAACACTAAGGCTAGCAAAGGCTTTATGTGATTTAATAAGATATTGTCTAAAAATTTCTTGAATGTCACCGCCTGTAGGATTAGGGGTTGATGGTTCAACTGTGATCTGAGGATCTTCGGTTGAAGTAGTTGTTGTTTGAGGGGGGATATTATCTTGTGAACGGCTTCTAGTCACTATGGGTGTGTGATTAGGTGGAGGAGGAGTCTTGCGACCACCTCGTGCCATTAACTAAGCTTAGGACCTCCTTCTAGCGCCATTTGAAACAGTCCATCCGTCAACTGGAAGAGTGGAACTGGTCCGGGGTTGTCTAAATAACCCAAGCCGTCTGGTATGAACCACCCTGATGAGTTTAATGGCTCCGTTGGCTGCTCTAAGGTCTCGTAAGGAAACCGAAGAGAAGGTGATCTGAGTTAAATAATCTAAACTAAGGAAACTAGAAACTAATAAAACACACTAAAACTAACTATACTAACCTAACTATAAACTAATAACTATTATATATTTACAAGATACTAACTATGATCATAATAACTCAAATCAACTACTTAATTATCAGCTAAGATCATTCTTTATTCACAAATATACAATATGGACAAATTACAGATTTGATTAAAACCTGCAAAACTCAAGTGTTCGCTGCCCTAAGACAACCAAGGATCTATTTTTGTCTTTTATATTTATAAAACAGAAAGAAAGCTAACTGCAATTAAATAATCTAATCTAAATCTAACTAAACTATTAATTAATCGAATCAAATAACATCTAACTAATTAACCTGGAAACGCTCCAAGTTTGCCCTGTGTATGATGGCTTCGTAAGCTGGTTGGAGGAAGAAATTCACACCATTTATCCCTTAAGCTTCTCGCAAAGGATCAGCTATAATGTTTCCTGAAGTTAATTACAAGACAAACAAGACATAAAAGAAATCATAACAGTCTTTAGATTATGAATTCATGCAAGAGGAAAACCTACTGTGCAGCAAATTCATATATGATAATTCAATTCATAAAGAAGTCAAAGCTATCATTTATAAGCTAAATCCTTTAACTGTTATGTCTTTTATCAAATTGGAAGTAACAAGGAATGCATAAAAATAAGAAATTATATCAATTGAATTCGATTTAGACAGCAAAGTGATACTAAACCAGAAACCAAAATGATATACAAAACTTAGAACAAAGTGTCAATGTATTGAGAAGCAAAAGCTATAACAACGCATCAATTCTGCTCCAGTTTGAATAAGCATTACATATCCTTGTTCTCCCAAACTGAGGATTGTTTGATTATTACAAAATCATAAGTTTAAATAGGTTTGTCACAAGGTAAAACATCCTTGTGAGAAATAGTAAACAGTTTTACAAAATCTGGGAATAATCCCAAAATCCCTTAAACTAAGTAACTAAAATGCAAGTAAAATCTGTAGATGATCTCCTAACTGCCCATAGTATCCATTGAAAATTCGAATTACCCTGCAATAGACACCAGAATCAAGTTAGAAGATTGTTTTATTCAGAAAATAATAACAAAATTGACTCTATAGACTCAGCTACAGAATCGTTTGATTCTGTAGCTGGTCCAAAATAGTAAAATGACCAGATTTAAACCAAATCAGATCGAACCTAATCATTTAGCAATAATTAACATATTACTAATGATTAAATCAAATAAAACCGAACAACACACGATTGGGACAGAGTAGAGATACAGTTGATACAAAATAGGAATACCCTGTTGCTCCAATTCTTCCCAAAATCGAATCAAATCTCAACCAGAAAGTTCCACGAATGCCATTAATAACAAACCAAATTATATGGGATACAAATGATCATTATCAGTAAGTATGAGATTTCAAGTCGATATCAACATAGAAAGTATTAACGGTCTCACACATCACTGTATCCATTAAATCCAATCCATAACTCTGATTCGTTACGTTTCAAATAATCTGCAAGTAAACTCGTAACTATCATTGACTAATTAAAATCACAACAGCATAACGATATCATTCACACGATGCATGTATTTCTTCCAAGGTAATATAACTAACTCCACAAATATTGATTCAACAGTTTCCACGTTATATCACTCTACAGTCGTCACATAGGGTTTTGACATAGTCATCAAATGAGACATTTAGTTATAGACACAAATCAAAAGATTTGATACAATCCACCCATTCTTGTAATCGAATCAAACATTTGTTATCATTAGAATACAACTCACATCGTAACAACTGTTATCCATTCGAAATTTGATTTTGAAACAAATCACATATGAATCGGTCTCAACATAGAAATTATAATTAGCACAGTCAACCAATTTACTCATCGTATCGCACAAGATATAATCAAATCGAATAGAGATACCATTTGTGTTCCAAGAATAGAAAGTATATCAAATAACAAAACATTCAAACTCGATTATAGTGAATCAAACCAAATCTAATCACAACCAATCCAGAAATTGATGAAACTTATGCATGACAGAGCAAGTCAAAAGTATAAACAGAGCTTATGATGACACTGTATAAAAGAGGCGAAATTATACCATTACAGCTGTCGAAGCTATGTCAATCTTGAATTGACCACTGCAGTAGCAGATTCAACGTTTTTAAACGAGATTGATCCAGTAG
This sequence comes from Picea abies, assembly GCA_900067695.1. Lineage (NCBI taxonomy): Eukaryota > Viridiplantae > Streptophyta > Pinopsida > Pinales > Pinaceae > Picea > Picea abies. The sequence continues at coordinate 8,468 of CBVK0100862482.1, read as the reverse complement.
TCCGTTGATTTTTATCACTAGACCGCCCTTTTGCATCCTGACCAGTAAGCAATGCCACTTGTTTTTCCAAATTGTGAATTTTTTATTGCAATTTAGGGACATCCAAATAGTATTTCTCTAACCATAGTCCACACTGGTCGCAAGGTGAAGCAACCTTTTGAGCAACAGGGGGTTTTGATGATTCCCCGAGGGTTTCACGAGATGGCTTGATACCCGGATAGTCAGGGTTATCCCTAAGACACGGAGGCAAGTTATCAACGGAATCGCAAGGAGTTTCCCCACCACAGAAGCCCTCTTCAGCTAGAAAACGCTCAATGCTCGAGTCAGAGTCCTCACTGATCATGACAGGCTCTGTTTTGGCAGGAGGCTTGGACTTATTTCTCTCCATGCGAGATATCATCCTTGAGTTGTTCTTGTTTCTAGCAGTAGTCTTCGCCCTATCCTTTGTGGTTATGGGTTTAGCCACATTAGTCACAGCCATAGGTGAATTCACAGGTGAGTCGGGCTTAGGTTTAGGTAGTAAAACACTGTAGGGTACAGGGGTAGACTTACTCTCGAATACCACAGGCTTATCAACCTGTGGAGGACTTGATTCCTCAAAACCATTGCGGCTGAGGAAATCGGGCCAGGAATATCGACGTAAACCAAGTTCATAAACAACCAGCATCTTAATCAACCCAACACGGAAAAGGCTAATGTCAGCCTGACTTCGCTTATACTTCTTAGCCATTTTAAATAAACTTTGATGCAGATAATGCGGCATGCTCAACTCGAAACCCATAAATACCATCAACAATCGTAGATGAAACAGGAAAACAAATCCATACCTGCCTTCACAAGTGATAAATTTCTTGAGGATCATCAATAGATCATACCAGCGGGGTTTCAACATCTTCGCAGGTAAACCTTTGTTGCACGACCTCACTGTCCGAGACCGAAACAACAATGTCCACGGGACATCGTTTACTTTATAACTTTTGGACCATTTCTGTCCCTTGACAGGCAAACTAGTTGCCAGGCTGAGAGATTGTTCGGTGATTTCAAGCTGGACATCTCCAACTTTGGCTCGGCACCCGTCAAATGACAGTGCAAATTGCCGAGCAACAGAGATATTAAAACCATCGAACTTCCTTATAAACGAAATCCACCCAAATTCTTCAAGGTCGTTGTATGCACCATCGAATGTTAACAGCACTTGACATCCATTAGGTTCGGCCCTCACAACAGGAGCCATATCCTATGTTCATGGTAGTGTTTACACCGAACGATCAATGCACAGAGTGAATAGAATAGGTTTTCCATAGTTTGAATGTTCGACGAGACTGAAAACAACTCCAGGCGTGCGAATGTGGTGGGATTACCATCACCACGTATTACATTAATGACCTACACAGAGCTGTTTAAAACCATAATCATTTAAACAAATGCATTGACCAGCGAGTGGGTGAATCACCACTACTACGTGCCAGTTATCCGAGTCAGAACCAACACCTCATATGATAACAACGCGCCAAGTGTTAAGTTTAAAACCAACACAGTACCAGCATTAACTATCGATTTAACGTGCCAATTCCATCGTTCATTCAATCGCTTAATCACAGGTTTTAGTGTTAATACATAGCTCGGGATCATATAACAATCAACGTATAATCTAACTTTGCAAACAGTATGCCAAGCATCAATTTGTAAAGTCGAATATGATTAACTTATGCGCCTTGAAACCATTGCTATCATACCTTATGAACTTGCCAATGTATTTGGTGCATATTGTATGTGTTTGTATTCCAAAGTCTTAGAACCATACAATCAAAATTTCTTCATATAATAATCGAGTGAAAGTCCAAAGCAAGGATAAAAACCATATGACCAAATCCATTATAATTTTCATAAGATCAGAACAAGACCAATAACTTTCATGCCCAAAGGTTCAATAGTGAAATATATCCAAATGCGCAATCAAGGTAAGAGAATGCTCAAGATCATAAGTCTGATGCAACATTTGGCAATCAGATGATAAACCAGTGATCAAGTATCAACCAAAGACGACAACAATCTAATCAACGAAAGAAATGTTTTCACACTTGCAGTTGTGAAAACTAAAACGAAATTGAATTGTAATTGTCGCAAAACTGAGACAAATGTCTAGAAGCACAGTGCGACAATGATTTTTCATGATACTGGAAGGGGTGTAGGCGGATTTTTGAGAGCAATAAAAAAAAATGGGTTGGCTGCCAACAGGTATTCATTTACGTCATCTATAAGTATGAATCGAGCCATGTGATTATAGGTGTCGAAGTCGAACATGGTAGAAACCACTTGATTACCAGTCATTAATGAAAACCGTTAGCAAGTGCAAGGGAAATCACCATTGATGTCAATCACTTCCAAGGTACCCTAGTACAATACAATGAATGTGACTAAATGAGTTGAAGTCGAATACTCGATTGAATCTTCCAATGGCAGGTCAATGATGTAAACCCACTGTTGAAAGTGAAGAAACATGCCATTGAGGCATGCAGGCTCTAAGGTAATGAATGGTTTCTAAATATTATTCCTGGATAATGTGTTAAAGTCGACGGGAAAAGACTCGTCACAGGAGGGCATTGTTGTACCCCCAATCAATGACATGAAATATTTAACACATTTGAGGTAGATCAAAGTATGAAAATATTTGAAATTGACACAGGGAAGGCCGACATGGTAGAAAATTTATAACTGCAATGGCCGACTCGATAGAAGGTTGGTTTAGGTTGTACTTCTATTGAACATATGAATGGCATAAGAGTTGTCTTGGAAACATTGAATCAAGGAGGACCCAACATGTGAACTTGTGGATGGTCAAATGAGAGACAAATGGATTTTCCAACCCGGATACAATGATGAAGGGGGGTGTCATGTTCAAGAGGGACTATTAGTGCCACTAACACAAATACAGAGACACATTTCTTTCGCAATTTCCCCCCACCATTTCTGGCGAGTAACTCCTTATTTTTATGCAAGCTTGAGGAGGATAACATATTCTTGTTGATGTAAGATCATCCTTTGGATGAGTTCCTTGGATTATGTTTAACAAACCCTAAGAAGGAGTGGTTCGATGCCTTATGGGTCTTTCGATGTTTATTTTATGAGTCCAAAGAGAGAAAACTTAGGCTTTTTTCATTTTTAGAGAGTCTGAAAAACACTTAAAGAGAAATCCAAAAGGTCATTTTTCGTAAATTAATCTAACGAGACCAAAAAAGTAATAACCTACCACTCATCACATGTTTTCTTCAAATACTTTTACAAGCGTGAAAATAACAAGGTCGCTCGGTCATTTTTTCATTTTTGAGGAGTGTGAAAAGAGCTTAAAGGATAATCCATAGGTTTCATCTTTCGTGTCACCATTACGAGTTTGAAAAAATGACAAAATACTACTCAATTACATTCTCATGGTTTGATGAGTGCAAGAAAGAATTAAGACTCTACTCGGAGTTTTTCCTGAAAAACCCTAAAAGGATCTGTACATGCGACAAATATATAAAAACAAACCAAAAAAGCAGACCCTTGTTCCAATGTCCCACCTCTAGACTTTTTCAATCTACGAAAATCAACCACTTGTAAAGTTGTTAGTTCTTTAGGGTTTGGATAAAACATAAAAATAATATAATATGAAAATGAAAAAAGATAAAAGTCAATAAAATAGGTAACAAACCAAATTTTACCATTTCATTTGTAACTTTGCAAAAATATTTCTCCAAAGTCGTTTTTCACCTCGATTTTCAACTGTTGATTGTGGAGTGCACACCGGATCATTTGATTGGTTAAAATTATGTTTTGGGTTGATTTTTTAGGGGTTACCCATGTGTTGAGGTCGTCGCAAGTGCCCTATATCGAGAATTGCAACGATCTAGGATTGTTGTAGGTGACCATATAGGTAGGGTGCGACGACATCACACTGTGCGACTGCACAGGCCTACGACAACCATAGCCCAAAATTTAAAAAATATGAACCCAACAAGAAAAAAAAACCAGGAAAGATTTAAAGTGTCTAAACTCATCTTATGGTTCCTTGGCAGGTTTTCCACCATTAAGATGTTGGAGTGGCGTGAACGAGAGAAGCAAGAAGAAGATTGCTTCATTGCGAATGACCCAAGAACAATCATGGCCCTCTGACAATGTGGGTTACTAAAGGTATTCAATATTCAGGGCATGAGGGCCCATTTGAGACTATTGGAGTACTTGGTTCACATGTGGGATGTGAAGGAGAAAGAATTTCATGTGGTATCCCACACACTCACCATAGATATTGAGGATATCTATTTCCTAACAGGACCATCTTGTCATGGTTCACGGGTGACACTTACAGGTAGCAGGGGCGGAGGTGAGCCTATGAACTACTATGTCCCACACACTCACCATAGATATCGAGGATATCTATTTCCTGATAGGACCATCTTGTCGTGGTTCACAGGTGACACTTATAGGTAGCAGGGGCGGAGGTGATCCTATGAACTACTACGCCAGTAGTAGTTCATAGGATCACCTATGCCCCTGCTACATGTAAGTGTCACCCATGAACCATGGTGAGATGGTCATAGTGGTAAGGTAACTATCAGTGATGTCCTAGATTTTCCTTTGCGGACTATCCTCTATACTATTACTCGCATGGATGGGAGTGCAGCTCCCCATATCGTTTTGTAGAGACATTTTCAGTATGCATTGGAATGTATAGATCCCCAAGTCTTCAACTGGTGTGAAGGGGTCCTAAAAAGCATGAAGAAACAACTTGTTATGGTCACCAATTTTGTTATTGGATTAATCAGTAAATGCGGACATAAAAAAATGTCCCTAGATTCCACTAGAAACTAGAACAAAACAGAACATAATGCACACTTCACCTTAAACTTCATCATCATATGAACTAATTTAATGAGTTACAAGTGTCATACCTTTTAAACAATGTTTGTCCTCACTAGTGTCATCTTTGTAGCTCCTTCCTTGAGTTTGCAGAATAGTAAGCATGTCTAAGAACCACAAACGAACAAAGAGGGAAAAAAAATATAAATTTATTCTAATGAAGTTTATGTATATGATCAAGGACTTATACAATATAATACAAGATGCTTATATAGGGAAGAAATGCATTACTATATTAATTGAATATAAAGTGGAGAATACAACCCATGCCTTGATGTTGCAAGCTCCCCTTTCGATGGCGCTTTGCTTCAACATAGACTCCTTTGTTCCAATTCCTTGAATGAAGAAGATCCACAATTTGACTTGATAAACTAAAGCAAATCTCTCAAGCATAATCTAAGGTAGTACTCTCCATACAATTCTTAGCCTATTCAACCTTATCCTTTTCCATGGGAGATCCCTCTTTATATAGTGTGAATGAGAGATGGATGAGGAGATTAAGATGATCCCACCAAATTAGAGAAGCAAGTGAGATCCAAACCGATTGGAGGCCACCTCATCTTCTAGAATATTCCCTTCTAGAACATTCGTGAAACTTGACTTTTCCCAAGCTTTAAGCATCATCTCACCATATGCATATAGCAGCATGCAACGACATTGTAGTCTAGGTATAGTGAAAAATGCAACAATCAAGCATCGTCGCACCCCATGCATATAGCAGGGTGTGATGACCTTCCTTCATATGGTTTTTGGCAGAGGAAAGCAAATCACTTTTCCCATGGAGAAAGTATTTTTACTATTTTTTAGGGAACATGAACACATGTTGTCAGGTGATCACAGATATGAAAAAAATAATGTGTAATAGAATGCCTCCCAAGTTATGAAGGTGGAACTCGTGACAGCTGAAATAATTTGTAGAATGTGTGTGTTGAAAACAAGGAGCGCATCAATCAAGAACCTGCAAAAAAACAAGCATCTGCATAACATCATACCAGTTATGAGGTAGGAATTCCCATTCTCATACTACAAGTGACTCTTAATCATAAGTGTCAAGTAAGTCATGGCCACTAAACATACATTGTGGATCCATGTCACCATGATTCGTCATAGACACTAGGAATACACTGTGGATCTATGTTGTAAAAAAATTCAAATTCGGACATAGCCACGAGACATACACAGTGGATCTATGTGTCAGTAAAAATCATGAATAATTTGTCGTAACCTGGACCAAAGTAATAAGATCCAGGGTCTTCATTTCCATCGTCTCTAAGTACCAATCTAGCCATGTGATTATAGGTGTCAAGGTCGAACATGGTAGAAACCACTTGATTACCGATCATTAATGAAAACTGTTAACAATTGTGAGGGAAATCACCATTGATTTCAATGACTCCCAAGGTAACCTAGTACAATCCAACGAATGTGAATAAATGAGATGAAGTCGAAAACTTAATGGAATCTTCCAATCATGGTTCAATCATGTAAACCCACTATTGAAAGTGAAGAAACCTTCCATTAAGGCATGCAGGCTCTATGGTACTGAATGATTTATAAATCTTATTCCTGGATAATGTGTTGAATTCTTCAGGAAAAGACTTGTCATAGGAGGGCCTTGATGTATCCCCCATCAATGACACAAAATATGTAACACATTTGAGGTAGATCAGAAAATGAAGTGATTTGAAACTGACACAAGGAAGTCCGACATGGTATAAAATTTATAACTACAGATGGCTGACTCAATAGGAGGCTCATTTAGGTTGGACTTCTCTTGAACATATGAATGAAATGACAGTTGTCTTGGCAGCATTGACTCAAGGAGGACCCAACATGTGAACTTGGGGATGGTCAAATGAGAGACAAATGGATTTCCCAACCCGGATACAATGATGAATGGGGGTGTCATGTTCAAGAGTGACTATTAGTGCAACCAACAAAAATACATAGACATTTCTTTCCACATTTACCCCCACCATTTTTAGCGAGTACCTCTTTATTTTTACGTAAGATTGAGGAGGATAAAAAATGATTGTTGTTGTAAGCTCATCCTTTGGACACGTCCCTCGGATTATGTTAACAAACCCTAAGAAGGAGTGGTTCAATCCCATATGGGTCTTTCGATGTTTATTTAATGAGTCCAAAGAGAGAAAGCTCAGGGGTTTTTCACTTTTAGAGAGTATGAAAAACACTTAAAGAGAAATCCATAAGGTCCTTTTTCATAAATTAATCTGACGATACCAAAAAAGTGGTAACCTACCACTCATCAGATGTTTTATTCAAATATTTTTACGAGCGTGAAAAGAACAAGGTCACTCGGCCATATTTTCATTTTTAAGGAGTGTAAAAAGAGCTTAAAGGATACTCCATAGGTTTTGTCTCTTCTGTCACCATTATGAATTCGAAAAAACAACAAAATACTACTTGATTATGTTCTCATGGTTTTATGAGTGCGAGAAATAATTAAGACTCTGCTTGGAGTTTTTCCTGAAAAACACTAAAAGGATATGTACATGTGACAAATATATAAAAACAAACCAAAAAAGAGGAACCTTGTTCCAATGTCCCACCTCTAAACTTTTTTAATATGTGAAAATCAACCACTTGTAAAGTTGTTAGTACTTTAGGGTTTGGATAAATCATAAAAATAATATAATATGCAAATGAAAAAATATAAAACTCAATAAAATAGGTAACGAACCACATTTTACCATTTCATTTGTAACTTTGCCCAAATATTTCTCCAAATCCCTTTGTAGAAATTTCAATACAATTAATGTATTTTCTGCGATTCTCCTGATCTACCAATTATATGCCACTGTTAAATACATAATCGCTTCTACTAATATTCTTGCAGAAATTTAAACCACGATCACAAAGTGAAATATCAAGAACACATAACACATAAGTTTTTACGGGAAAGCGTAAAGCTAAAAACCCCACTATCATATATTATGTATATCATGGACCATGAAACGATCTCATACAAAACTCTAATCCAAGAGCTCTCAGTACAATACAATCATCTCATGCTGACATACAAAAATCAACAAATACATGTGCCAATTCTTTATCCAGGCAACCTGCCTCCTCTACAAAATCCCTGCAATTAGAATTCTCACAATGAATTCGAATTACCTAGTTTGCACATGCTCATGAGCATATCCACTACATGTGTGATTGCATGAGTGCACTTCACTCAAATCACAACTGATATCCAAACTGTCCCTTTCACCTGTTATCTCAACTAGGTCTCCATTGGATCTAACATGCATGTAGTTAACCATGGCGAATCTTCAGTTGCATGTGAGTTCACTAATTTGAATTAATTAATAATTAATTCACTGAACTCTCACTAGTTTAAGTTCAGTTACAACTAGTACAACTGGGATTAACTCAATTAACTAAGTTAAACTACTTCACAACTTCAAGTCACCTCCATGTCTTACCAACCAACCTTTAAACTCAAATTTCCCATAGTTAACTGATTTTCCATTTCAGTTAATTATTTCAAGTAATTGTGAGATAATAGATTAATATTTCTTGTCCAACTTATTTAAGGGAAAAGTAAA